>JAMKCH010011090.1:0-49845 GCA_023653785.1 Ophioderma brevispina
GCGAGAGGAGCTGTCGCTAGCAATGACCAGAACTTACCCAAGAGGCTTTTTTTTTCTTTTTTTTTTTTTCCTGTAGGACGGCTGAGGTCGGAGCCCAAGAAGCACCTGTCGGACGACAGAACAGAGTGCGAGGACAAAGGAGGAATGAACTCGCCGCAAGATGAGCACGGTAGGGCTGTGAGATTCGTGGCCCTTGTTTGATATTCGCGGTACGCTACCCACAAATAACACAAGAGCCGCCAAAAACCCACTCCGGTAACCAGAGCAGCAATGATGCAGAGCTATCAAGTGATGGTATTCAAAGAGGAACTATATTTTTGTGACGCCCTTCACGTTTGACTTACAATGGAAAATACTATGGATTAAACAAATTGACTTGGTTCAAAAAATGCGCGGTAAATAAGAACAAGGTGGTTCGCGAACCACAAGTCCGCTGCCTCTCTTTGTGATCGCAAAAATGGTAACAGCTGTATGATGGCGTTAAAAGGTCAATAGGGGTCAATGGGTGTCATTCTCTGAACACACCCATGAGTCGGTGGCTCTTGACCAAGCTTAGGCTGCAATTGGCTAAATTGTTTAGGCAGAAGAGAATCACACATTATAAACTTTACCCTAACTGACAAAATACCCTTTAACCAGTTCAGCACGCATCCCATTTATTAACGGGATGCAGGCTTCCCGTTGCTGTGCGCATCATGTTATATGACGTGATGGCAGCCCAAAATATACCGACACTTTGCGAAGGGATCGCACGGCCGTTCCGCTAGAGAAGTCGCCTCATCGCATATCAAATTTGATCAGAAAAGAATGAACTACAGATGGCGCTATTTAAACTTTGTGGCACCGATAAAAATAGAAAACCCACAAAGCTCGAAAGTGCGAAGACCTGTAAACAGCTGATCCAAAATGCGTAGTCCGTGTGATCAAGCATGCGATCTTCGCTGATGAAACTCAAAATCGAGCATGAATTCTACGCAAATCACAATGATTTTGATGACCACATTGATCAAAGTCGTTGGTGCAAAATAGTAAAGATAGTTTTCATGAAGTATCTGACATGGATATAGGGTAAATTGATGAAATAGAGGTGGAATCGGATGCTGAATTTCAAGTAAGTGTGGATGCTATCTTGTTCAAGAATTAAAGAATGATAGACGTGTGTCTGAGACTGTCTGCACGGCGTACTGCACACACTTCTCAGCATGGAAATTTGTAGGCCTAAAGAAATTTGATTTCACTTTTTTAACTTTCAAGACCAGTTTTCGTGCATCAAACTAAATATAGTAAATGAAAAACATTGTTTGTTGTACAGGTACATATGTATCAGTACATAATATTCAATACCTTACATGGTACACGTAACAACAAGACTTGTACGGCAACGTTAGCACAAGCAGTACGTGGCTTTGTGTGTGAGTGGGGTGTGAGTGCATGACCACTTCATTGACTCACAGCACGGGGCTGTACACCCTTATAATAGCTGGTAGCAGCAAACTGGTTAATACAGCCACATGAGGTTGCACACACAATTATTAACCACCCCATATGTGTCATGTGTCAGCAGTTGAGTGATTCTTCAACTGAATTTGGTTCACTGCATGTGACCTTTGACCACACAAATCTGTTGAACCCCATATGGGTTTTGGCCAGTGGATCTTTGACCAAGATTGGTGCAACATTAAGCACAATTTATTCGATGAAAAACAAATTCATAGATTTTCGAAGAGTGCCCCTTATTTGGTCCAATCTGTGAACACCCTATATGAACAAGCTAGGACCAAGGGTTCTACGACCTTAATTTGTTGAAATGGCTCAAGAGTTTGGGCAGGAGAGAACAAATTACAAACACTTTAACTGAAATGACCAGACAGATATAAAGACAAACATGTATTGTTTAAACACTATAAATAAATTAACCATTCAATCTTGCTATACATATAGGTTTATTCGGTTAACAAAAAAGCTAAAGTGTGAGCACAAAAGGATCACTTTCATAAGTTCCTCAATAGTTCAATTAGCTCCTAACAGAGCTAATAGATAGAACATTATACATATAAACATAATAAAGTTATGTCCAAAGGAATGCCATATAATGAGATAAGTTATTACGGCATTCTTTCTTTGGACATTAACTTTCTTAAAGTAATGTGTGCAGCTCTTTACACCACACACAACACACACCATTATCACCACACCCTTAATTTAGGTACGGTAGTGAACCAGTTTACATCAACACTTGTGTACACCTGATGTGTCCCCATTGAAAAAAAACGTGCAAAGTTGTGTATGTACGTTGTAGATAGGCACTGCAGCGAGCTCTATGCTTATCCCTGTTTTTACTCAGCCTGTCACTTGTAGACTACAAAACACACAAATGCGCGCACGCACACATTGACTTAGGTACCGGTCCCTATATTGGTGTGTGTATAGGAATTTGTGTTATTAGGGCGTTGAAGTACGTGTTATTGATTGAAATAGAGTGCTGATCACACAGAGGCTTATTAATAGATGCCGAGCAACCAGTCGATTCGGTAATTACTGTTCTTATTTTTTTTTTTTTTTGTAGTATTACCAGCCTTACATTTGCCGGACTAAGGAACGCGTGAAAAATTCGGACTTCGTAACTTTTTTCCTTTGATGAAAAACAAAAATTCCACTATTCTACACTGTGTGCTCTGGAACTGACAGTTTTGCTGACATGCAACCTTTAGACGTTACTCTGACGTAAGCATAGGTACCCCTCCAACCCGGTAGATAAGGGTTATTAATGATCCCACTCAAATGAAATCATATTTATGGAAAGATGGCTTGTAAAAATTGCAATGACTTACTAGATAGAGCAGAACCATAATTATAGGAGCATTGTGAGAGGGCGCTGGTAATGAAAAAGAGGGCTTTGGCACGGCGCCTTGACAAAAGTGTGTGTTGTGTTTGGATAGTCCAAAAACACAAAGAGACCGAAAAAACACACCCTTATTGTGGACCGGGAAGATTTTGTTGAAAAAAGCTAAGAATGAATATAAACCGCATTTGCAGTTAAAAGAAGTGAAACTTTTATTGTGGTACGGGTGCCGGCCGACCACAATAAAAGTGACGGGTACACCACAATAATTGGTGTGGTGCTTATGATCACGTCCGCACAATTAAAGTGTAGGTAAGCACACACACACGCACATACACACACACCACACACACATACGAGCAATGTACTGGTGCATGCACGCACACACACACCCCACACCCACATACAGGCATGCATACACTACCGGCATACGCTATACAAACACACACAACACCACACACACTATATAGACACATACCATGTACATACAAATAGGTTTCTTGGTCTTGAGCAAACAGATTTGTTAAACTGTTAATTGTTAATTCTTATTTTGACATGATTTACAAACACAAGCTAACACATTTGCGCACACACCTACACACGTGCAACAGCCAAAGAGACAGGCACGGACTGGGATGCCAGAAATGGACATACATAAACCACACCCACACACAGAGGAAAGGTCTTGTGGATCCAAGAATTCAAGACAACGCACTAAACATTGAGAAAGAAATATTTGGATTTTAGGGTAGAAGATATACTATCTGACTGACAAGAATAAATGAGCAGAAAATCTATTGATTGGCGTGCATGGCACTGGGCTTATTATGGAAAATACAAAGTTTACTTTGAAGAAAGATAAACCATTTTAACTTAACCGAAATGTACATTCATATTTAACTATATTCATTATAAAACTACTGGTACAAGCATATTGCCCTAATGCGCACACTGTCTGACCAGAGGCGTTCACTGAGCTTGGATACCAAACAGACATGGGGTGTGTCCTTGCTTAAAAGTCCATGGCCCTAGCTAGCTAGCAAACAGGTACTTGGCAGCACACTGACCAACCCAGGTAAAACATTAGTCTGCAACTGCACTTCAAGGCTCGCATACAAACATAGCAGCTAGGACAAAGTGATGCTGGGCGATGCACAAAATGCCTACTAATTATCACCTTGGAAATCAGGGCAAACCTACACAAAATACAAAAACAAAAAAACAATTTGAACTCAAAATTCCAACAAAAAAAGTTTCATAGAAAGCCACCCAGCAATTTCATACTTGCATACCACTGTGATTGCGACAGCAAAGAGAATGTACAATATACAAAAGACTAGTTTAGATTTTAGTGACTGCCCTTGCCACACAGAAACATCCGCAGTCCACTCGATCGCGACCAGAAGCCTATCGCATGATAGGCTGGAAAAAACCACAGGACTGTACTCACAACTATATATCGAATATATCATATATCCGCTTGCATAAATCGTTCAACCTGTATAGAACACCAGCACACCACCTGAATCCTAATCCGTTCAAACCAGACCGCTAAGACTTACTCCTATGACTAGGGGCAAAGATAAGGAACATAGCTTGTCGGAGAAACACAAGCCCACCACCACAGGTTATTAAGTACAATCAATACCGCATTGAATTCTCATAAAAGGCTATCGACATACTATAACAAAGAGAAATCAATAGTGTGTGGTAGCGAAGCGATCGGACCCGAGTCTGGTACTTTAGGTCGAAAAAGGTCGGATGCCTCACTAAATTGATTACCATGGTGCACAAATTCTGTACATAGTGAAAAATTCACCACGCGGTGAACGACGGGAATATTCTAAAATTTTTCCGACTTTCTGACAAAACACTCCTAAGCCAAAAACTAAACCAGGAAAGCTACATTGAGCTATATACAGGCTCTAGGGGATTCTGGGTTCAAAGCCAAGAATACCTGCGTAAAAAGGTGCTCAAACACGGAGACAAAGAAACGAGAGCATAATGATGCATCAGACCCCACGTGTATGGTGAACTGGAATGATTCTTGGCGGCCACCACAGGCATGAGACCCTAAGCAAGTAATTGGTTGGCAGACAGTTTTGAACAAATATAAGATTCCAAGATGCGACATGCAAAAAAATTTTTTTAAAATATGTTTGGCTTTGGCAAAAAGCACACAATGTAGTCTGGTGTCCAAAGTACAGTCTGAGGTCAACACAGCACCGGGCGTGCTCTTCTTCAAATGGTGCACACAAAAATACATTCCTTCAGTTTTTTTTAAAGTACATGCCTCTTTATGCAATTATAATCTTACCATTTAAGAAAATCATATATGCCCCTTAATTGGGAATGGCCCTTTAACTGGTCAAATTGCGGAATGCGGTTATTTGGGTAAATGGAGGAATAGCCCTTTTAATATTTAGTAAATGAGGAATGTCCCTTTCATTGGTAACAGCAGGAATGGCACTTTAATTTTAAATTAAAATGGCAGTTGCCGTCCAAGTTAAATGATGGAATGGCCCCTTTGGCAAATGCGGAATACCTTTAATTGGTAACTGAGAAATGGCCTGAATGGCCTTTAATTGGTAAATGGAGGGATTAATTGGTAAATTTGTATAGGAATGCCACGTAAAAAGGTAAATAATGGCCTTTAATAGATACAAGGCGGTCACCGGCGTCGCGACCCACAAGAACTCGAAAAACATAATCATCACTGAACTCTATCATATCTCAACCAAAACAGAGGACATCTGCCTACACAACACAACTCATCATTGGTGAACTCCATCCATAACTCACCAAAACAAAACCAAAAAAACCCTCAACAAACATAATCCTTATCATGACTGCCACAACTCACCAAAAAAACCTAAACCAGCACTAAACAGGTTGATGAACCCATCCATAACTCACCCAAATGACTTAACATAACTCATCAATGAACTCCATCATACATCCACTAACACATAACTCTACTAAACTCATTGATGGTCCATTTATAACGCACCAAAATATCAAAAAACTCTAAACCTGACTCATCGATGAACTCCATAACTCACCCAAAAATAACTCTAAGAACTATGAACTCATCAAGGAACTCCATTTTCATACCTCACACTAACAAATAACGCTTAAAACTCATTGACGGGCCCATTTATATTCACCAAAACATCAAAAACTCTAAACACATAACTCATCGATGAACTCCATACTCCACAATAAACTCTCAAAGTCTGAACACGCACTCGTTGATGAATTCCATTCCAACTCACCAAAATAACTTAATAACAAATACGCAATCCAATGAACTCAATCCTTAACTCGCCAAAACAGCAAAAAACACCCTAAACACAAATATCAATGAACTCCATAACTTTTTGAAAATTGCTATAATGCCCCTTGAATTCATTTGAGGGTGTTTTTTCCTCAAATGATTGCAAAAGTACATTCCCTAAACAAAAACAGACAAACAATTTTTTTTTCACAACAAAAATATTACTTCACACACAAACACAATTGTCACTATTAAAAACCAACTCATTGATGAACTATCCATATTTCACCCAACACAACAAAAAACTCTAAAAACAACTCATGAACATCCCATTAATTAAACCTGCATATTGCCCTTTAATTTGTAAGCTTAACCCTGGAGGGCGCTCTTCCAAATGATGCGACTATCCATTCATTAAAAAATCATTTTTTTTCTAGAAATACTTTGGACATCACAATGCGTTCGACATATGGGGCTGAATTTGGAATGGAAGTTCTTGGAATTACCTTAATGCCCTTAATTCAATTTCTAACACTTAACCCCCCTTGAGGGTGCCCTCCTGGGGGGGACATCAACTTATTTCGGTAGGGATGCGGCCACGATTTCCGAACTTGGGGCTTTGGAACGGATTTGTTCCGAAAGTAGGCGGCTGGTAACTGAAACAGTTGAGGAATTGCAGGCTTGGATGCTGAAATTTGGCTAAAATTTGGCTTTGAGGCCAAACACGCTTTGCAGTGAAAAGGGGACCTTAAAACTGAATTATGCTTCAACTGGGGGGCTGGAGAACGGCTGGAGAGACGCGTAAAGGGGGTCTTACACAGGGGCGGTTACGATCTCTTTGGCGACTCCCCTGATACCCGGAATGTAGTATCGATTTGCCTAGCAGGTGAAAGGCCGTATTTTTTCTCATTGTCGTCCTGAAATTTGAGCCCTACGATCCATTTATTCCAAAGATATAACAAAACAAACCGCCCGTTGTACGTGGTTAACCACAGTTATTTAGCACAGTATTGGAATAGGGCTTTGCAATATGCATATGCGTTACCAGTCAAAAACCTGCAAGTTTTGTTACTTCCCACGGTAACTGAAGTGTGTATGTGGCAAGTGCCAGCCTCTCTATCAAGTAGAGAAAACAATACCACCTAAATCGGAACAACCACCTTGAAGGGCCGCACCTACCCGTACCTCTTTCAATGTCAGTGCCCCCCCCCCCGGGCGCCGTGCCCTTCCTCAATGAGGGGAAAAAATACATCACAGATAAAAGACTACACCGTGGTAAAATACTTTCCACACGCGCACACACACGTACACGTTGTACTCTGTACACATATAAATTGATTTCTTGGTCGCGGTTTGACCGACATTCGCGGACCAATACTTCTTAAGACATGAGTGGTCCAATAATGTTAATTACTTATTTTTGACATTTGTTTATAACCAACACCAATGTTACGCACACACCTACAAAATGACAGACACCAGAGAGACGGGCGTGCAGAAAGGCATACAGACATAGACACACATACACAGACACACACGCATGCACGAACGAATGCACGGCACGAATGCACGCACCACACCCACACACACATACAAAACACACACAGGAAAAGGTTAGTGGATAGGTAAATTCCAGACAGTATTTAATGACAAAGAACATGGATTTTTTTACTGGGGTAGAGGGATATTCATCTACTATCCAGCGACTGACCAATTGTTAATACTGTTAAAACATTGTTCAATAATGTTAAAGGGCATTTCATGATCCACAGCCGCGTCCCAACTATCCTAAAAAATGTTGAGATTTTATGTCACATACAGTGACCCATTAGCCTTAGTAATCCATGGGCTGCCCAATCTACTGCCAATTCCGCGCACCGCATCGGTAAGAAATTCACCATTTTGATATTTCTGTTCCGTAACTGGACAGAAATTACAGCCACGTAGCCCCTATAGGAAGTGCAAAAGAGCAATTGATAATAACACAATGAAGATCGGGATCAGGCTCAAATTGAGAATAGTTTTTCTCTCAAAGGATAGGCTCAGTTGATCAATGCATTAAAACAGAAGGTGCTGAAATCAGAAATGCACCTTTAATTACTTATTTTGACATTTGTTTACAACACACAAACATGTAGACCACACACCTACAAACTGACGCCGAGAGACGGGCCACAGACAGGCTACAGACATAGACAACACATACACAGACACACACACACACACACATGCAACGCACCACGCACACCACACACATGCAAAGCCACACACGAAACAAAAACACAAACACAGGAAATGTAGTGAATCAAGGAAATTCCAGACAGGTATTTTAAATGGAGAAAGAAATGAGTTTTACTGGGGTAGGGGATATTATATATCTGACTGACCAGAATAATTTTAATTGAGCATCAATTAGTGCCAAATTCGATTACAAAGGTGCATGCACTGGGTATCATGGAATAAACCAAATTACATTCTGAGGAAATATAACCATCTTTCCAAAATTATTCATGTGGCAGAAAAGTTGACATTATTATAGTCCATCTAGAAACTATGTCTAGAGCTTACACTGCAGCATCATCTGACCAGGAAGGTGTTGAGCCTGGACATACAACAGACACATGGAATGTGTCTTGCAAGGTAAGTGACCCTAATTAGTGTAACAATATACACATGCACACGCACACACGATTGACACAACTAAGGTATAAGAACAAGGTACACCAAGTGAATGGGGACCCACACGGGGAAGGCTTGCCAGAGGCTTACTGTTATTGACTTTTGCTATTCCCAAACTTAACTGTCATGGCCATTTAACAATGCAACATCCAAAAGGAGCTGCCACTGACAGTCCAAACCAATTCAACCAATGTTTGTTTAGGACCCCCTAAAACTTGGCTTCAACAACTTATTGTCGCAAACGAAAAACGCTGAATATTTTCCCACGTCAGCCAAACACACACATGCGAAATTCACAGAACAATACGATATACAGATAAACACGCGTTAACGAAAACCATGGCTTCAAAACCCAGTAATATAGACCCACCGAAGTATTCGTGGGTCTAAAAATGTTACCGGGTTGATGAGCGCCAAGAGTTTAAAGAAGCGTCGAGGAGTAACATAAGTGTGCCAGTCGTCAAAATCACTGACGTCATTAGAGGTTAGGGACCGGCCAGTTCTTTAGTGTGGTAATTCTCTTGGGGTTTCTTGAATCTGCCTTTGAGGATGCCCCATTTGTATACATCAAAAATTGGAATTAAGGTAAGCGACTCATCGTAATAATATATTACGTGCGAACGAGAATGCTAACACAACAATGCGTATTTATCATAAAAATAAGCCAGATTTTGTAATTAGGATTTGGATCCCAGATTGGGACTAACGGCAGAGGCTGGAAATGACTACGTTTATGTCCATCCATGATGAAAATGTTGACACTCGAAAATAAACCTCTAACTTGATGCCTGAACCACATAAAACAACTAATGGCTGCGCGTAGACACGTATACATGGGACTATTTCCCGGTATTTCACATTGGAAGGCCGTTTCAGCAGCTGTCGAATTCTATCGGGCGCATCCCGATAATAATTATTCTAATTACAAATTCCCTTCCACTTTTGGAGACACACGACATTTGCGAGCACTTAACCATCACAGGTATGGTTGCGGGGGCGGGGGGGATAGCCAGTTACAAATCAAACGTGTAAAAATCTCAACTTTTTCGACGAAAAATTGGGGGGCGCTCTTCAACACACAAAATGGTACATAGTTCCTTTAAATTATCACAATTAAAGTTGTCATATCAGGATTGAAAACACATTGATTCTCATTCTAACAAGGCAGTAAACACACGAATATACATGGCTTCAGAACTAACCTACACGATTTCTTTATAGCGCGTCATCAAAAGATTTAGAAAACACAAAAGAAAGTTTTTTTCATTCTCAAAATCTGTGGCATAATCTTATGGGGTGGCTTGCAGAGCGTACAAGCCCGAAGGGTTCCATGACAAAAACATGCAAATAGCTTATTTTCAGCTATTAGAGGGCCCCTTCTACCCCCGGGTCACCTCAAAAAGAGACGGTTCTGGATAGCCGATGAAACTCATCATATTTGACCATTTCAAAGTTAATTCTACGGATGCACTCAATCGTCAACAACAAATTCCCACAGACGCTTGATAAAAAATTTGGCATAAACTCTATAGATGAGGTGACGTTTGTTTTGTTGGTGTACAAGAGAGTCGAAACTCTGGCAAGCAAAACCCCCAGATACATGTGTACTTTGCATGGGGCAAATTTTGTATTTTTGCTCTAACTTGGTTTCAAATTAAATAATAAAACATTCTTATAAGCATGCTTGCTAATGATACCAGCTGGCATATTGTGACCGATTGAGATCAAACAAAGGTTCTGCACGTAATTTATGACCAGATTATACGTGGTCTGTCATTGAACACGGCCGCGAAATATTTTGCCTACCAGAAAAACAACAGAGGGCATCCTGAAGGTTCAACATGTGACATAACTATTGAAGTTACACCAGCATGTTAAGAACCACTAACACCCAAATAGTTAGAATTAAGAACCATGTTGGCATAACGTTTTGTCATTCCCTGTGCCACAGCGCGTACGCAACACACAAGTAGCGTATTTATGTCAACATTAAGGCGACAGTAGCACTTCACGCATTGTTAAGTAATGCTCACTGCCAAGCATGCAGCCCCGCAATATTGGCCTAATTGCTACAGTGGCCCGATTTTCTGGGTAAATGTACTTTATTCACAAAGAAGTGCGGTAATTGGGGCACCTCTACGTCAAAAAAGGCAGCTTCACAGCCGCGGATACTATGATTGCATCCTGAAATTGAAAACATTTGAGACTTGGCCTATTTGGTACGGAACAGAGAATGTTTTAAAGGCACCCACAATCACTGTGCGAGTTGGAATGATTAATGAGGTCACATGACATTAACACTGCACTACGGATTCACCGTACAAGGATTGATTTAGTATTGCTTGCATGACCTTAAAATGTTTGGGATGATTTATGTCATTACGTCGTTAAGTAATCATGAACACTACCTGCCTTTCTATTAGCATTTCTGAGTTGGCAATTATATGTATATTAATTTCAATTACAGTGAAATGACGGCGCTTCCAAATATGTAAGCTCAAGCCCTCTCCAGCCCTGACCACCATTCTTACGCAAAACGCGCGGTAAGATCCATTGCTGAAGGAATTGAAGAATTCACACTCACTGTACGCGGTATGCATAATGAACGAGGACAAGGTCATATGAGGGCCAAGGGAGCCACTTGTGACCGCCCCACATGAAAGCGCCCAAATCGGTGTAGTTGAGTCTATTTTGCTGTAATTCTTGACTACATTGGCACACCGTTGCAATATTAAATGAGGCTTGGCAACCATCCTCCGGAGTTCAATGGCGGTTCATTGAATTACTGCTATGTTTCCTTAATATCTCGTATGGTATATAGCACAAGACGCAGCAATGCAATATGGGATTGCTTTCAATCATCCTCTGGTACTCATCAGATTGACGCACCCAAGTACAAGACTCTGAAGTTCAAGAATGCAAAGTACAGGTTCAAATTGCATAGGTCTGCATATAATTAGAAAAGGAAAGCTAGTGCATAACCAAAAAATAAACCAGCTAACAAAAAAAGATTTTAAATGACAAATGACAATGAGAGTTCAGTACACTAATTTCACGCCTTGCATTTTTGCTGTGATATTGCCCAATACATGTCTGTATTTTTTGGAAAAGTAAATATCGGCGCCCAACCTTTACAAGTAACATTAAATCTTGCTGAAATTGGCAATGTTGACATATGAAATGTAAACTAACATTTGCCTATTTTGGATTTCAGTAATAAAAACCACACTAAGGTGGAAAAGCAACTCCACTTTTTGACGCTGGGTTGTTGCAACGCGTGTGCTTATTACGTATTGTAAATGTAACAAGTAAATGAAGAAAAACCCCAGAAACACATACGAGATTGTTTATACATTCACCTTTAAAATTACAATTTCAAATGGAAACTTCATTATGACATGTCCTCTCTAAAGATAATAATCTTAAAATACGCAATTGATGACTTACTTCTGAGCCTAGTTAAGACGGTTGCGATCTCGGCCGCTACCATGACGTCATGAATCTTGGCTATTTGCATTACTTCATTAGCACCAGGAAATAGTGGATGTAAACTGTGGACCAACAATGTCATAATGTCAGTTAAACCTTGGTATGTTGCAAATTTATCCAACCTCATGCTTTAACGGTGCAACCATGAGAGCACCGTTTCAAGTTCATCAGTACTTGCGTGATAGTAGCGATTCATAGATAGACACCCTCAATGATTCCTACACACTTCACTATTTAGAAATAGTGAGAAGTCGACGCCTGAATTTTGCTTCTCATTGTGCTAGACGGCTAGGACGAACCAGTCTACCGTGCCGGTGTTCTCTGTTTCTTGTTCCCTTTTCTTTCACATTTTTTTTTCCTGCACAGCCCACCAAGGAACACGAGCACGGGGAGACCAAGGTTGACATACCCTGTACTCTTGATCAGATGCTGCATGAACAAAATGAACTGCACAAACTATGCTTGACAGACTGCCCAGCTGGAGGAAATTCATCATGGCTTTCGACCGCGGTCGACATAGATAGATAGATAGATAGATTGTTTCCCCTTCCCTTTCTTTTTTTTTGCGTTTTTTTTTTTTTTTTCCTTTTTCCCTCCCTTCGCTCCCCACCTTTTTTTTTTTTTTTTTTTTTTTTTTTCTCCTAACATTTTATTAGCTACAGAATTAAAGATAAAGGCGTTTTATTATTATGCTTATATATTTCAATAGAAAACATAGGTTGAATGTTGCTATTTGCTCCTATAGGAAATTACAAATTTCACTCTTTTTGTACCAAAGAAACAGTTCTCAGCTTAATCCTTTCAGATGGGGATATTTTTGATAGAAAGCTGTACACCAGTACAGAAATCAGAATTTTCTCATTTTTTAGGGACACCCATTATTTGAAAGCTCTCATTGCACCTTTAAAGTGACACAATGGCGTGAAAAAATATTCAGACATAATGAAATGGACCATTTTACTAAAATTACTTCCATAAATTTGAAAAAAATTTGGGTGTTTACATAATACCATTTTCCTTGTAAGCTTCACTTCTCAGCCAAGGATGCTGACATTACTGCCAGCATTTATCAAACTTGAAAAGCATGCAGCCATCAGCTCAAAGACCATTGCTACTGTATACATGTATGTGTTAATCCCGGCTAATCCACCTTTCACTCGTCAGATCAGTATCTTACAACATTGAAGTACAATGACTGAATCCCGGTCTGAATGCTTTTTGAATTGTGTCACAAAACATGCTAGATACACTGTAAATTCTGGCAGGGATGTCAACCCTTTGCTTTTCCATGGCAGGAATTGCCATGAACTGCCACAAATTCCTGCTGTTTTACTCTTTTTACAAATGCAGACTATATCAAAAATTGAAATTTTTGCCAAATATCTGAAGTTGAAAAAGATGGCACTAGTTAATTATGGAAAAATTTTACACAATTACCACAAAAATTGGGAAGAAGTTTTGTTGTGTTTTTATTGATACATCCTCTTATAATTAACACATACCTCATAACTTCAAAGAACACACACCCCACACTCCACAGATCCATTTTGTAAGTGTAATACCCATCCGTTAATAGACACTCAGGTGCACGGTACCTGCCAGAAACATGGAACAATGCACTCAGAGTAATTAGTTCAAATGGAGAAGAATAATCATATGCTCCAACTGTGATAGAGGAAGGATTAGATATCTGGATCTCTACATTTTGTAAAAGAATATCATACTGAAGATTTTTACTATAAATATGTATTGCAACTCAGTTCTACCACCAGTACATCTGCTTTTATAAATTTGCAACAGAAAGTTAATATCTGAGGTTGTCAGAATTTTTCCCCTTTAAAGGTGCTTGTTCCGATTTTGTCTATCGTGTTCTCTACTTAATACACACTTGTACACACTGACCATCAAGTACCGTGGGAAACACACTTGCGGTTTTGATGCTAGATGCGATAATGCATAGTGCGACGCTCTATTCACTACTGTGCTAATATTGATGGTTAATCATTAAAATGGTAGATTTTTTATCTGTAACTTGAGAAAGAAATGGATTTGAAAGCTGAAATTTCAGGACGACAATGAGAAAAATACGGCCTTTCACCTGATATCAAAATTGATACTACTTCCGGGTAAAGCACCTTTAAAGTGACTGGAGTAGATTTTTTTGAGGATACAAATTTCTCTTAAATTGCACTGTATCGGTTGTAGACCACCTACCGAGAACGTTTCAAATGTTTATTGGACAAACACGTACAAAAGCAAAACGGCAAACCTTGTTTTGAACTTGCCTGCTATCGTAACCGTCCCTATAGAAAACCATGCTTTGATTTTTTGTCGTGCACGACAGAAAATACCAAATCATCATCTTATGACAAAGATGGCATATTCGGCTTATTCACTTGAGGTGTGATTTAATACATTGGTAAGCATTTCCAAATATGCACAAAAAAGTTTGAACAAAATTGGGGGCATTTCTTTCTGGAAATGTCCTCATGTCTCTTTAACAACTTTTAGGATTTGTCAATCCATTTCATCGTGCACCAAGTTGTGGCCAATTATCATTCACAAGAACTTTAGTCAACATGCACTAGCTTTGCAAAGTGTGCCATATACACACACACAATGGCTGAATAATCCTATATCAGGAATCAAGATTGTTTAACCAACATCAAATTTCAAGTCTTGAACACTATACATGATGATTAGATTCTTACCATCTAGTAGATATATATTCTGTGTACGGTTGCTTGGAGTATACACTACGGCATGAGCCAAAGTCAGCTAACTTTAATATTTCATCCTGGAAAAAAAAGAAAGATTAGAAGAGAAACATTTTACCACACTTATCTGATTATTAGCTAAAGTGTTCTTAGATCCAATGTATCTTGCATACATATGGTGGAGTCTCAGAGAATGTCTTGAAGTCCATTAACATATTTAAATGCGAGGCTACAATACGGTTTTACTGAACAAGTATTTAACCTGAAAGTCATTAAGGTTAGGGTTAGATATATAGTATATGGGTTAGCTTTATATAATGCATTAAGTAAATACTGAATGAGAACTGTTGTGTTCATTTTCATTTTTTCAACCTTTTTCACAATATTTTATCCCCCTAACTTAAAGAGACATGAGATTTCCAGAAAGAAGCGCCCCCAATTTTTCTCGAACCCCGGTTTTTTACATATTTGGAATGCTTACCAATGTACAGATCACACCTGAAGTGAATAAGCCGAATACGCCGTCTTTATGTAATAAGATGATGATTTATTAGTTTCTGTTGTGCACGACAGAAAGTCAAAGCATGGTTTTCTATGGGGAACGATTACGATAGCAGGCAAGTTCAAAACAAGGTTTGCGGTTTTCTTTTGCACCTGTTTGTCCAATAAACCTTCGAAACGTTCTCGGTAGGTGGTCTACAACCGATCCAA
Source organism: Ophioderma brevispina (assembly GCA_023653785.1). Classification (NCBI taxonomy): domain Eukaryota; kingdom Metazoa; phylum Echinodermata; class Ophiuroidea; order Amphilepidida; family Ophiodermatidae; genus Ophioderma; species Ophioderma brevispina. The sequence goes on from JAMKCH010011090.1 coordinate 15,716, forward strand.
TGAAATTTGAGAGAAATTTGTATCCTAAAAAAATCTCCTCCTGTCACTTTAAGTCTATTGGCAGATTTATTGGTTATACATATAGGGTTATATGATGTATTTAGCCAGTCAGATACATGGTAAGAAAAGCTTAGAGGTATGTTCAGATATGTAGATGGTTTTTATATCATCATGTAAAGAAATACTGTAAGAAAGGTGGTAAACCTCGGGTGGTTAAATTTATGATATGTGAAATGCACTCGAGCCTATACATGTGTGTGTATACGCCAGTACTTTTAATCAACGCTCACGATTTAATGCTGTGGCTGTTGCGTTACACCCTGACGTCACTGACTCGAGGAAGGTAAAAGCACTATAGCTGCTGAGTTACCCCACTAGTGGCCTACATGTGTACTGGTCAGTTACCTAGCAGGGAACTGCTGAGTGCACTATAGGATGGGTAATGCTAAGTAAACATAGTTGTTATGCACCCAGTGGCTTGTGTACTTCCCAAGTACTTAGTTGTAGGTACTGCATCAATAGTGCAGCAAGATGGAACCCTTGGAGTAGAGCCAAGAGTACACATGGAGTAGCCTAAGCTCTCTGTGAGTAAGAATCTGGCTGTGTATACATAGTCAATGATGTATACTTGGTGAAAGTTGGGCCAGGTTGGCAATTTGGCAGCCATACCAGAACAGTTGTGTTTTTTTTTAATTCTACAAATCTTAAGAAAAATTTACTAATATAGGGTTGCAGATAGCAATCGCTCAAAACTAACTTGCTTTCTCTACAGAAAAGTTATATCACCTAACTTTTCAATAAAAATGACCCCTCTGGTGATACAGAAAATGGTCTTTGTCAAAATATTTTAGTTCACATAATCTCAAAAATAAAAGTTGTCCACTGGAGTTATTTGACAAGGCAAGCCTTTTCCTTTAGTCTGCAGCTGCAGCTGTAGTAGTGTGCTTAAAGGTGCCCCATTCAATTACAACATCATTTTTGTTTCATTAGAAGGGCCATCAGCAATACACCTTCATTCCAAAATTTCATTTAAATCTGAAATACCATGTATATTACTGGACAACTTATTTCTGTTAACTGTATACAACCCATATTTTCAGCTTGTAAAAACATAAAACAAAAAGTCAGTCAAAATATTTTGCAAATGAGTACAATACAAGGTCTCTAAAGATACTCATAACTCATGATGTGGGACATGGTGGGTCTGAATACAGAATTATTGATGTTACAAAATTATTATAAGGACATTTTTTCAAATGTTATAAAAGAAAATTCAAGCTTCCAAAGGCTTGTAACAATAATAGTAGGAAGAAAGCCCATCTTTTAGACACAGCATACATGAAATTTAATTTTAAATGAAAATTTTTCTCTCAATTTAATCATTCTTACCTTGTGTGCCATTTCCTATGTGCAAGCAAGAATTGTAAAGAAATGGAAAATCAACCTTGATTAATTTGAATTAGTTATTAGCATCAATATTCCCACTGAATCAAACTAAAATCCAACAATCAAAGGAGATATTCATCTGCTCAATTCAACAGTACGACCATGTGTTTCTAGCTATAGACACATTTTCCGCATCAAATTTCCCAAATTCTTCAGAACATTATTTGACATTTTTATTTGTTTTAGGGAGGGGGGGGGGGGTTTGGGGGGGGAGTTTTTAAACAGAATCATGAAAATAAAGCATCGAAATTAGTTTTTGAGAACATTCCAAGATAACACAAAATTATCATGCAAGTGTACAGGCAAAACTTCATAAATAAAGAACGCTTTACTACCACTGCTTCATACAGAAATGGATAAGTCTCTATTGTCTTGCTTTAATTTCTTTTTTATTTATTTGGAACTCTCAGTATATTGGCAAATTTTTTCCCAGAACAGCATGATTTTAGAAGAATAAAGCACATGTGGTTTGGGGGAAGAACACGCCCTTATCCATGTACTTTGGATAATTTCACACATCCCCACAGCACATATTATATTAACAGGAGCTTCCGCTTTTAAGTCCCGGCAAATAAATTAATAGGTGGTAGGGTTACCATGACAAAAAAAATAAAATAGTAACAACGCATTTTTGCTGATAGCGTTATATCTGGGATCCGAAACCTTGACACAAGACATCACCCTATTGCTTTTGTTTTTATCATGACTACATCTTTTAAATTAATTACTATTTAGTTCTTAAAAGCTACTACAAGACCCATATTAAAATAAATTAAATTCAGTTCTTATCTAATTTCTTGATAGAAAGTTCCTCACATGCATTTTCTAAACACCCTCAATGTATCTACATACTAGCTAAATTATTTACATGAACTAAATTTAGTGTTGCCATGCATTACCATAGGCTAAAATACGCAGGTATGCTAAATCTACTGAAGTCATTGCTTTGTCATTATTATTACCTGTCTCTTTAGGAGCCTGGGATTGGCAAAGATGGTCATTTGCCATGTGGAAAAATTAAAACCAGTGTCCTAAAGTCCCATCGATTTGGAAAGATAAACCTTTTGGTATAAAAATAGCACCTCCCTGAACATTCTTTGTTTTTCTCAACACTTATTGTCAGAAGAGTATCTAAGATTTCACAGCTATACGATAATCTCAACGGCTGTTAAACTGAGGTACGCACTCCCAGTCCACTAACTGGGTTCTGGGCCTGCATTTCAGTGAGCAATTCATTGATTTTGCAGACGTAATTTAGGGTTCAAACTCATGGAGTTTTCAATGAGTAAACGCTTTTTGGGCCCGAGGGCAGGCCTGCGCCGGCGTCGCGAAGCGACCCCGCCGGCCTGCCCGAGGGCCAAAACAAGCGGGTACTCATGAAAATCCATGATGCAACCCTGTTCACAACCATCATTATTTTTCCTGTTTGGGTACCTTTAATCCTCTCCTGTTGGGGTGGGGATCCTCCAAACTCGCTCAAGTCCTCTTTTCATGTCAGTTTCAATCGTCTTCACACATATGCACACTTGAGAAAACAGCACTATCGATGTATCAAATGGGATGTTCCATTACAAAAATAGGGGTGTGCTTTTTCGAATGTGTCCAACATTCAAACTATTTGGAAGCATGTTTTCTGTTTATTCAACACATATTCCGAAAAATACATTTTGTTTAATTCATAGTCAAGTATATTGGGCTTCAATAATAGTTTGAGGCAATATAGCCGTAACACCACACGCCATGCTCACATTGTCCACCCCGTCTACCTCTTTCCCTCATGCATACCCAAAAGTGATCATAAATCGATTCCTGCGGGCATTTAACGTTTTTATGACCGATCTCAACCATCACTCAACAGCGGAAATCCCTAATGATGTGTTGAACAGTATTTGTTGCTAACTAATACAGCTCATACAGTCAGTCAACCAGTGTTGATATATTCAGATGCATATTGTTACCTACTTAACTGTAGAGAGGTACAGTGTCTCTGTCGTGGGGGTATCTGGATTGTGGCCTCATGTGAAGAACAACCCTCCCAGGTTGCAGAGGTTATGCTCATCTTAAGGCTGAATCAGAGATTTCCCGATGAAGTGCGCACTCAATTTTCAAACAAATCGTGTTTTTTTGCATATCATAATTCTTTTTCATATACTAATCACTTTGTGGGAATACCTAAGCTTAAATCAAAGTCTTTCCTATATATATCAAATCACAACTTTTGTTACAACATTCCGGATCCCGGATTTTTGTTATACACATAATCCTATGGTGCTGTTATAATGTGCATAAATGTGTACTGCTGCATGAAACGAAAACGAAAAATCTCGATTCATCTCTAACCTTTGGAATTAAGCATTGTACGGTGACTATCTGTAGTTCTAGAATGATTATTTTTAATTACTACAACCCAAAAATTATATTGGCAATCTCTGAGTCCAGCCTTTAAAGGGTGTCAAGTATTACCAGTAGGCAAAGAAAAGGAGAGAGCAACCAAGGTATTTTTACATTACTATTCTACAGTATATGTGCACACTCAATTTTAAATTAAACTTTTCATATAATGCACTTGCATAATGCACTCCGCCTGAACTTAATGTGCATTAACGACAATGAATCAAAGGAAATGAGTCCGGTGTCGCTAATATTGATTTCCAGAAATACACCAAAGAGATGGTAATATCACATGTACATTTTTCATTGTTTAAGAAATGTCAAAGGAATTATTCAAAAACACATTATGTTTTATCAACATCTAACTGAAGCCTGATTTCCTTCCAATTTGACTGAACATATGCATTTCCTCAATCAATTCATTCAAATTTTTTCAGCAATAACTATCGAACAGACAGAATGTCAATACATATATATATAATATACATCAAGTATCAATTGTAGACTGTAATCTTGAGATAAACTGGTGAGGTATTATAGATAATGCTAGTGGACCAGTATGACAACCCGTAGGGCGTATGGATATTGCTGGCCCGGTACCCTACATCAAGAAAATAAACTCAATCTTATCAAAAGATCAAGTAATGGGTGATATGAAAATTTACATATGTAAATAACCTAACAAAAAACAGAGACAAGCAATACCAAAACAACCATATCTAAGCTAAACAAAACACTTAACGGAAAACGGGATACGCGGATTTGGAAGAAGGAGAGACTAATCAACATGTCTTGCTGAGGTATGTAACAATATTTCATAATGAGGAAGAATGAATTAAATATGTATAACGTGAGGAAAAGGTAGGAAGAGAGATAGAAATAGTATGAGGAAAGTTTAGAGAATAAGGACTTGGGGAGAAATTTTACAAAGAATTTTACTGGTTGATGAAAGTTCTTTTCATTTGGCTTTAAAAGGATTTTGTTTGTGATTGTTGTGATGGATTCTGGAAGGTCTTCAAAGTTTTTGCGCCGTGATCTGAATAAGTGCTTTTCGAGAAGATTTTGGAGGGAAGATGAAATTTTGTCCAGCTTTGTCTGGTGGTTTTGTTTGGATTTGTCTGTTTTGGTAAAGCAATTGCTGAAGTTCGGAGTAAAGGATTGTTGTGATAGTCAATACAATGAAGAAGCGCTGTTTGAAGAATTGGTTAAGGTGCTCTAATTAAGTGTTTTTCAGTGAGTGAAATAATGGCGAAGTGGGAGTTCTGGGGGGTGAGTTTTTGATAGTTCGAATGGCCCATTTCTGTGTGATATTTATTTGGTGAGTCGGGAGTGATAGTTGTTGGAGGCCCAGATGATTTTAAAGTAGCTAAGGTATGGGAACTAAGATGTGTTGTAAATTTATTTTAAGTGTAGTCTGGAAGAATGGTGTTCTACTTCTGTAGATTGTACCAATTTGCGTTGAGACGCTTTGGTAAGTGACAGTTGATGTGTTTCATCCATGTTAGTGTCTCGATTGTGAGCCAAGAAATTTGGTTTGAGTGTACCTGGGAGATTGTCTGGTTATTCTATTGTTAATGTTTTGTGTTGTGATTATAGGTTGTGTGTCGAGAAAAGCATGCAGTTAGTTTTTTTTAAACTTGGAGAAGTTTGTTAGCCCGAAACCAGTCAGTGATTTTGCGAGTTCATGATTCATGTTGTTAAAAAGTGCCTTAATGTTAGGGTTTGAAAGCAAATGGTTGTGTCATCTCAAATAGATTAGTTTTTAGTGTGTTAGAGATTTTAGTGATGTCTTTCAATTGAATGATGAAAAGTAGGTGGTCCAGGATTGAGTCATGCGGGACTCCCAACTGTTGAATAAGGTTTGATGGATGAGCGGTGGGTGTAACGTAGGCCGCGGTATTGTGATACGTTAGTTAAGAGGTTAACTCCTGAACCACTCCACGGCTACTCCACGGACACCATAGTGATAAAGCTTGTGAGAGAAGTTGTGGTCATGGGTGTCGAAGAGGCGTGGAGAGATCCAGGATACCCCCATGGTGTGTGAGTTTATTATTATTATGCAAGGTTAAGGTTTGGTTGTTTATTCAAGGAGTGCCATATAAGTCGAGCGTTTGGGCCTAAAACCGTAATGTCGAGAATGTTGTGCTTGTTGAAGAAATGTAGACCGACGTGTGTACATGACTTTTTTTCAAGTAGTTTGAAAAGATGAAGAACATAAATGGCCTGTTATTTGCAATGTTTATGTACATCTTTGTTTTTGTAAATAGGAAATGACTTTGGCTGATTGAGGTGGTCTGGGAGTTCCGTGGAGAAGTGATGGGTTAAATATGTGCATCAGAGGCCGAAATGATGTTATCCATATTATTGTTGGCAATTTCCAGGATCGCATCTTGTCGGTACCCCCGCACTTTTAACCCCAGGTTTTAACAGGTGGGCGAATTTTGTCATTTCATCACAGTAACTGGATTCAGGAACATTGAAGGTGAATGTGTTTTTTGGAAGGTGTTTTTGTTTCAATGGGTACTTGAGGTTGGAAGTTTGTAGCTAAGTTTTGTCCCAGGGTAGTGAATTGACGTTGATGCGTTGCTTGTCAAGCGTGTCAGTTAATCTGCTTATTATTAGGAGTGAAAGTTCAGGATTTGTTTTTAGTGTGATACCTTCCTACCAGCATGGTTGTGTGAGGAATGTCCAGGTTTTGGTGAGAATATTTTGAGTTTCTGAATTTGTTTCTGTGTGTGTGTTTTTTCTTGGCAATACGGAATAATGTGAGTAATTTGTTTTTTTGTATTTTTGTATTGTTGTTTGGTTGCTGGTGTGTTTTCTTCAGGTTAGTTTTATTGTAAGGCCGTGCTGTGTTTGATTACTTGTAAATTGGCTGTTGTCATCCAGGGCTGTTTATGGTAACGATTTTTTAGGGTCTTCTTTTGCAAGGGAATGATTCGTTGTAATGTTTCGTAATAATTGTAATGAAGTTGCTGTAAGCTATTTTTGGGTCATTTTCTGTGAGTATATGTCCCCATGGTTCATTTGAGTCCTTACGGTTAAAGGGGCGAATGTTGTGATCTCTGTAGTCACTTTAGTTATTGTTGGTTTTTGTGGCAATGCTTATTTAAGTGATGTAATGAGGAATATTGGGAAATGATCTTGTATGTCAGTGACAAATATCCCGGGTGTGGAGTCTGTGTCAGTGGGGAGTTGGTGATAATGTTATCAATGAGCGTGGCTGTGGTATGCGTAATTCTTGTAGGCCTGTTAATTTTAGGGATAAGGAGTTTGCAAGTGAAGTGTTTATAAAGGTCATTTATTTGTGGGTTAGTGGAATAATTGAGAAGATTGACATTAAAGTCACAGACAATATGACATCACTGTTTGGTTTTATGTAGTTCAGTGAGAAGCTGCCTCAAAGCTATTGTTAAAATTTTTGGATTGTGTGTTCATGCATTCTGTAAATAACTCCGACAGTTATGTTTTGGGCTCTTGTTGGGTGTTAAATGGTAGTTCGATGAAAAGTGAGTCAAATTCTGGGTCGGTGTTGTTTCGATGATTTTGTATGATAGGTGATTTTTTATGCTAAAGACAAACTCCCCTTCCTCTGCCAGTGAGGGCTCGTGGCATGTACGTGGAGCCATTAAAGTGAGGTGGTTATTTGGTGTCAGTAAGCCAGGTTTCTGAAATGCTAGACAAAGAAAGAGTGGTTGAGGTGATCAAGGTAGTAGTGATTTCCTTCTATGATTTTGTATACTACGGCAGTTTGAAAGGCATATACAGGCAAAAATGAGTCGTTGCTTCGATGGTTTTATTAGTGTGTTAAAGCTGGCGTCATGTCAATAAGCGGGAGTCCTGACCAGCTTGTTTGTGGATGTGGTAAGGATGGGTGGTCACATGTTGGCTGATATGGGGCTGTGAGTAACGGATTGAGCAAAGGATTAAGTATTGAGAATGATGTTCATGTTATTGTTGGTGAAACATTCAATTAATGATGCGCGCAAGTCCTTCGTCGTGAATATGATGGTTAAATGGCAGTTCGTATAGAGCAGGCTTAGCATACTGAAAGGGATATAGTCACAGGAAAATAATAGCGAGGGGGTTATAATGGGAGAGAGAGAGGGAGAGAGAGAGGAGAATGACAGAGAAGAGATACAAGATAGAGAGAGAGGTGTAGAGAGAGACTGGGAACTTGAGATTGGATGGATGATGTAGGTTGAAAAAGGAAGAGAGTTGGAAGAGCGAATAGAAGCGGGTAGATAAAGTGAAGCAATACCTGTAGACAAGATGTTTTGACAGTCATACCAGACGAAAGCAAAAAGACAAGCACATAGGTTTAAGGGCTGAAGTAAATGTAGATGGAGGGTCGGACATAACATAGTACACGACGTAAATGGTAAAAAAAAAAATCTTAAATATTACCAAAAACAAAATTAAATTACAGTTAATACAGTTGCAATAAATATATCTACAATGAGAGAGACAGCGAGGCGGGCTCACTAATCAATACCAACATATAATAAAGTCAAACATTTAAGGACAAGGATGGTATATGGTAGGTATGGGATGTTTGAAAAAAATACAAGTTGAATAATATAATTGAAGTTTTTGAAATGAACCATAATGAATTATGACATTTGCCAAAAATATAATTAATGACATGTCAATGTATCATCCTATACAAAACCGTGCAGGTAGACATTTACATACACACACATAAAAATAAAAATGTAAAGCAGGACTCAAAAAAAAAGAATAATGAATAATGTGGGGATCACATACCGTTTGCACTTCAAGTTGCAGAAAGTAAAAAGCGCTGAAACAGTACTAAGAGACCATTTGCAGTGTGGAGTGCAACAACGGTATGGTTCGTCGACGGCATGACGCGCTCCGGTCACGCCGCGCATTTATATTAAAAATCAAAGCTGGACGAGGCGTGGTATGCTGGAACAATTAAATACAAGCAAATACCAGGGTACCACGAATTAGCTATACACAATACACAACACAGCAGTGACCACTTGGTAGGAAGTCCAGACTGGGTTTGTTAAAAAAAAAAGACTGACAAGAAAAACAAAGGCATGCAAAACACTCACCTTGAAAGATGAAATCAGGCCCTTTGAGAAGTGGAATGCCCCCAAATTACCATCATAACACCCCCAAGAGAAATGGTCGCGACCAGTGACCCAGGTCACACCCTGGTCGACCTTAGCACTTCCTTAATTCCGTTTTGCCTCACGCCACACGTAGCGTGTACCTATCATGCGTGGGCGGCCTGGAATGGGAGTCACATTGGAACGGAAATCAAGCTTCAGTTAGATGTTTATAAACGATGGTTTTTGATAAATCATTACACTGAACTGAGTTTCTTACACCAATGTTACTGAAACTATGGCCTTAACCCCCGTTGAATGAATATTTTCCAATCAACACCCCACCAGCCTAGCACACTCAGTCGGAGGGACCTGATATTTCCGAGCATCCAACAGAATGCAAGCCAAAGGCAATACCCAGCACTAAAAGCATAAAGTAACATATGTTAAGGACCTAAAGGTATTAAATAAAATTCGGGGACAGAGATGCTCACCTTACAACGATATCCGGGGCGAGCGTCACAGTCGGCACGGGATGGGTAGACTTTATGTAAGTGAAGTTGCATTAGTGTTGTTTCGGCATGATTGCCCTCTGGCAACGTTCTCTTGGATGGAGTTTGTAACCGTTTCTTTAGTACACTGACGAAAACTTTGTGGGAGCCCTCCACGACATACGCCTCACAGATTTCACAATGCTGATTCCGCGTGAAAAAAAAAAATAGGCCCATGATGAAGTGATATTTACTAACAGAATGGGCTCGAGCTTGGGAAGCTCCTATCACCGCGTTGGAATAGTTAATTACAGCGCTAATCATCTAGCAATGTCGGCTTTTGCCGCGACACCTTGTGGGGGAAGGTGTGGTAGAAACAACGAGTCGTTCGAGCCCCTGAGCGTACTAGTTTTTACTTTTATAGTACTCAAGGGCCCGAACGGGACACCACAGGCGATCTTCCCCGCACCGAAGAGTGACATGCAATTCGGGCTAAGAATTGTTGATTGTCGGAATGAGGATGACGCGGTCTTTGCCAGAAAATCCGGCCTGAGAACAATTCTTTGACCCTGTCCCGAGAGAATTCTGACTCTGACATAGAGATATTCTTGATCTCCGGCATCGTCCTTCCCAGAGGCGAGACACCAGGAAGACTGTCTTGAAGGTGACATGTTTTTTTTAGTGATGCCTCAGCCATTGGTTCAAATGGGGGCTTCACTAAATGTCTAAGACAGTATTATGTCCCCAGGGAGGGACCGTCTTCCTGGCCGGAGGGATTCTTGTATTAAACATCCCATCTAGAAGGAGACGGATCGAAACCATCGTCATTGCTGGTAGATCCGTCATCGAAACCTCTATGAATCGCTAAGATAGCAGACTTTGTAGTTTCTAACAGTCTAAGTTTCAAGTCCGCTATCAAAGCGGTGACAAAGTCAGCGATCTCGGCGACAGATGCCCGAGTCGGAGTCACCTCTCGTCGCTCACACCAGCGAAGTAGGTCCAAGCCGCTTAGTAGCGTCCATGGTGGACTCCTTCTGCGAGACAGCCCTCTGCGAAAAGCCAATCTCGGCATCGCTGCCTGATAATGGCCCACGCAGTCAACGCTATATGCTCCAGCGACAGACTGGCCCTCCCTCCGTCCGGAAGGGCATCTAGTCCTGACTGATCGTAGACGCATCGGCAGGCCGCCACGCGATCCACCATTGTCCTAAGAAACAAGGTGGTGTTCGGCTCAGATGGAAGCGATGAGGATGACACGGCACGCCTCCTGCCCTATTTTCGAAACTACATGATGCAGAATCGGAATCGGAGGGAAGGCGTAGGCCAGTGAACCCCTTCCAGTCTATCGCCAGATCGTCGACTGCGTACGCACCCCCCCGGGTCGTGAGTCCGGGGGCAATACAGAGGGAGCTGGTGACAGTTCGAGGCGAACAGGTCGATCTGAGGAAATACAAGCTCTCGAAGATCTCCTCGCACGCATCGGCTGTTCATAATCCCTCCGAGTTAGCCGTCATCCTGCACGAGAACAAGATCGTCGGCAAGAAATTACGGCTCCTGAATTTGTACTGCGGGACATCGTGATGCCCGGTCCCCGACACTCACGCTATATTCGCATGGCTTCGATGCACAGGGGCCGGGACCGAGTCCCCCCCTGCTTGTTGATGTAGGACACCACGGTGGAGTTGTCCGACTGTACTAGGACACTGGCTTGGTCACCATCGCCTCGAAGTGAGCAAGGGTTCGTTCCACTGCCACAGCTCGAGGCGATTGACATGGCCTGGCCTCGGTCTGGGACCACGTCCCCGAGGCGGTGAGGTCTAGGGTGAACCCTCCACCCGACTTCGACCGTCCGTCGTGAATGACAACTCGACGGGAGGCGCGGGAAAGAGATTCCCCTGAGTCATGTTGGTGCGGTGAGACCGGACCCTGCCAGGTGTTCCGGACCCCTGTATTGATGTGATCAACGGGAATCTGGGTGCTTGATCGGCCTGTAGTTCCGTCCTAGGTGCATTTGAAGCAGCCTCATATGAACACAGTACGGACCAGTCGCCGAGACTGGCCATCAACCTAGAAGGCGAAGCCAGTCTCGAGCGTGGGGCCTGCGCAAGCAGGCCATGGACGTCGCCGTCTGGACAATGACATCCACCCGCTCGGGCTGTCGGCTCTGCAATGCCCTGAAGCAGTTGCAGCCGAGTACCCAGATTACCACAGGGCTTGAGGAGGGGTGTAATGGCTCGATTTGGTCAAGTTGACAATGAAGCCCAACCTCTGCACCCGACCTTAACTGTACCGGCTGACCATATCGCCGTCCGCCTGGGCTACGGAACCGTAGATTCACCGTCTTCCAGATACAGGCAGAGGTTGACCCCCTTACGCCTGGAGGAAGGCGCCCCCCATCCCGGTTCACCATCGTGAAGACCCTGGAGAGGTGGAGAGTCCGAAGGGGAGGCCCGTCCACTCGTACAACTGACCTGTGGATTTGAAATCTGAGCCATCGACGCGGGATTGGGCGACTGGAACCTGAAGGTAGGCGTCTTTTTCAAGATCCAAAGCAGACGCCCAGCTCCCCTTCAAGGGACAGCGCCGGATCGACGCTAAGGTTTCCATCCTGAACTTCATCGGCTTGATGTACTGATCATAGGCTTCAGGTTCATGACATGGGACGCCATATCCCCGGATCTTCTTTGGGGGCCAAGAAGAACGTCAACCAAAACCCCTCGGTGAATGGAGGGTCTAATGGGTAATGGCACCCTTCGCCACGAGCGCCGAGAACCCTCGTTCAGAAGAAGTTGATTCTTCGGTTCCCCCGAAAAGGAGGGGTAGGTCTCGGTGGGAAGTCGGCGGGGAGTTCCGCGGTGAACTCTATAAAACGTACCACCCCGGCCACCTCACTCAGCACCCAAGGCGCAGGGGAAATGGCTGGCCATTCCCGCACTTAAGAAGACAAGGGGCCGCCCACCGGAGGTGGTAGGGCCCTCTCCCCTAAAGGAAGGTCCCGCGGCCGCCGTGACCCTCAAGGACGAAGACTTCTTCCTTCTTCCCCTTCCCAGGCGACTTGCTTTTGGGAGGGGGGCGAGTATTCAGCCTGGCCTCGGACTTCTGGGTAGAAAGTGGCCGTAGCTGCGGGCTTTCTTGGGTGCTGAGGCGGTGCCCGGCTTCGCCTGCTTGGGGGAACGGCTTGGAAGAAGAAGAGCGAGAGCGCTCTTCTTCGTCTTGGCCGAAGATCCCCGTGAGGGATTCTTCGCCTGAGCATCCTTGAACGCCTGCTCCGACTCCACCGCTCCGCCGACGCAATCAGTGAAGTCACCTAACGAACCTCCGAATAGGAGCATATCCGCGCCTCGGCTTGGTCTTGTAGAGTTCCGATGCAAGATCGGAACCCAAGGTGCGAAGTGTGAAGCGGGCGTTCTCCCTCTCTCTCGTCGCAAGCAGCTCAGCTTACGCTCAAGACATTGAGGCCTCTGTCTGCCGAGTCCCTAGCGAGGCAGGACAGTCAAAGCTCAGAGGCTTCCGGGGAGAACGCTCCACCCTCGCCCACAGGATACTGATGTCGTGGTGCGAGGAACCATCGAGAAAGCCCTATCTTATCCAAGGTCACCCACCGCCAGTCTTAGGTGTCCTCGCTGGTCTCCCAGAAGGGAGAAGCCACCCGGAGCACCCTTGCCTGTTGCAACTGGCTGCTATGTCAATATCAATGACGGAGTCCTCAAGGAAGGATCATAGTCCCCCTTCCAGTCCTCAACTACCTGGCGAAAGTTTTCACTGGGTACGTTGAGAGCTTCTGAGTGACCTCCCCGGAACGCGCTTCACAGTAGACCTACTCTGTGGGAAGCGCCAACGCCTGGACGCGTTCGGAGGGAGGAATAGGGAAAGCCGCAGATTGATCTGTCCCTCGCTCCGCACGCCGCGCGGGCCGCGCAAGACATGCCAAGAACTCGGACCGCCCTGCGCAGCACATGAGGGGTGCAACGCTGGAATGGAGTCCACCTCCCTCCTGCTCCGAAGTTGCCGCGGACGTCGAAGGCTGACGAAGGAGTGTCACCAAGTCCCCACCTCCGTCTGAGTCACCCCGCCGGCGCTGTCACACTCGCGAAACATCGGACGTCCTGCGGCCGGTAGGAGTCCTGAGAGGAACGTGCGACATAACGAGCGGAAGAGGGCTGAGGGCCATGCGTCGCCACCTGGGCCGCGACACCAGGGCCTCCCGCATGGACCAAACCAACTGGCATAGGCTGGGGCCGCAGGAGCCATGAGGTTCGACTGCAGCCAGCCCGACCCTGACTAGGGGTCAAGGCTGAGAAGGTGTGGGTACTACACCCCAAGTTCCCAGGCACGTAGCCGATGTAGTGGACGGGTAGACGCCCTGCCCTGGCCCGGTACCGCCAGGCTGTACCCGCCGCAGCTTGACTGGCTGCCAGGAAGGAGACAAACTGCCCCTGCAGTCAGTGCCGCAAATGGCCCTCTCGAAAGCGGGTCAGATTCAGCCCCGACAGCACTGGTGCCTGCGGGCTGGGCAGCCGACGCGGATGCGCGGAAATGACCCTAGCCTGTAGGGGCTCCCGCAAGCGGGAGCCCCGGTCGAAGGACCATACCAGAACCTGATCCACCCCAGCTCGACTGGGGTGGGTAGGCCACCTACGGGGACGCAGCGTAACCTGAGAAGGTAGTCTGCAGCGGTACTGTGTCCCGTCAGGGTAGGCAATAAGGCCTGCCCGCAGAACGCCAGTGGCAGGGGCACCCACCGTGTACCCCACCCCTAGGCTTACCCGCCGCGGAAAGCATATGCCGGGCGGACCAGCACTAGCAACCCCAGCAGGCGTACCCGCAATAGAGGCCTGAGCCGACCGAGTCTCTGGGGTGTCTGCTAGGCCAAGCCAGGCGGAAGCGCCACTCGCTACCACCCAAGGCCCCGAAGGCCCGAGCAGCATGCTGCTTCAAATGTTAGGAGGCACTGTATGACTAGCCAGGCTAGACATGCGGGGTGTAGCAAGAGAGGCCAGCACCTGCTGCGTCCGCCAAGGGATACCGAAGCCCCATGCCCCAGGGTTTGCCGAGACATACCCCGAATTGATGCTAACCCTCGGGCGCCGGTCGAAGTGCCCGAAGACAACCGGGACCGCAACCCTGTTAGGTGTGGACATCAACGGGCTTGATCGCCCGGGGCGACCTGGGAACCACCATCACCACTCACCAACACCGGAATGCCCGGAAGGCCCGCCAACCCCCCCTGGGGGTTGGCACGCAGACCGGCGCCAGCCTGCACCGGACTGAACCCAGGCAGCCAGCGGCGATGAACGCAAGGAGACGCCCGAAGCCATCCCTCAACGCTTCGCGAAGCAGCCGAAGCTACCTCACCTTTGAGAGCACCCAGAGCAGCAGACGGCTGCCTTGGACTCACCCCGACCGGAGCCCATCACCAACACCACCCCCCTTCCCTTGAACGCAACACGAGCGGCGTACCCATTTTCGATGGTTGCCACTGAACATCCGTAATCCGAACAGAAGAGGCGCACCTTGTGCGGAACATTGCCTGTGCCCGATACATAAGGGGTGGGGGTCCCACTCATGAAGGGGGGCAGGGCAGCGGACGCAATTGTGCGCCATAATGAACGGGGTGAGCGTTAGTTGCTAGATGGAATAGCGTGCGCAAAATAAAACACCGTAAAGAAAAATAACCAGCGTGCCGTGGATGTCTCCCGGTACGCAAACCTCAAGACACAAAAACCAAATCGGTAACTGAGTCACGAAACGTTAAATAAATTTTTCAACACAGTTTTCATATATTTTATTAGTAACCACAAAGCCTATCATAAATAAACGCACACCAGACCACATAATTGTTAGCGAGCAAGCCCGATAACAAGATACATACAAACGCCACATTATAGTCAAAGGCATCAAAAGCAGCAACACTGCGTCAATGGCTGCCTTTGTTTACCTTGTTTCCCCCGCTATACAGATCACATGACCGCAATGGCGGCAAAAAAGGATACAAAACAAGACTCTCCGACGGTGTAACAGTCTCCGTTTATTCCGTCCTAAAGCGCTTTTAAATCCAGTATAATCATCCATATATATTCCATATAGATATGGTATAGTAGCAGGAGTATTCCGTACGAGACGACAACTAGTCCAGTATCAAAATCTCATTTAATTTTTGCTGTAATTTAGCAGAGCGGCGTTAACACCGTCGTCTTGGGTTAACACCAAAACAGGAATTGAGGAAGAGCTAAGGGTCGACAGGTGTGACCTGGGTCACTGTTTTGATACCATTGCTCTTTTAGTGGTGTTTATTATGGTAATTTTGGGCATTCCACCACTTCTCAGAAGGAAATGCATATGTTTTCAGTCAACAGTTGGTGTAAAGGAAATCAGTTCAGTGTAATGTTTTATTGTACTATGAACCAGATGTCCAATTGTAATGCGGTTTGAATCAAAATGTAGCTCATATAACACTCTCAAAATTCCCTGATCATATCCATATTTTATTAAGAAGTGATACAACGTTTAAAGGTCCTTTTTTCATGATCTTAGCACTTACTTTTTTTTCTGAAGTTCACTAGATATCCTTGAGAAAAGTTACTGCAAGCGTTTTCAGTTGATTCTGAGGGTGCGTTTTGATGTTTATGAGCAATTGTTCGTTTATGGACATCAACTACTAAAACGACAATTTCTTTGTAGAGTTTGATCGAAACCTGCTGTCAGATTGGGCACATACTATCCACTTTGGCACTGGTTCATAGATTTTAAAATGGGAGGAAGCTGAGAATGATATGAAATGCCCCCTTAAGAATAATGTGAACTGCTTCGGCTTCTAACCTAGCCTTACTCATAGCGTACTTAGCCCTGAATTAGTATATTTTCATCAGGTTGACATCCCTATGAAATATGCCCTTCCTGTACAAATTAAAAGTGGAGATGCTATCTTGGACATAGTCACATTACACAATTTTCCAAATTTAAAAAAAGAAAAAACCTAAAAAATTAAAATTTTTTATAATTTAAATGTCTGAAGTTAATTCTTAGGCTGTATTCAATTTCCCACAAATTCCAGTAGCCTTTTGAGGGAAATTTCAGAACTATAGAAAGCAGCCAGCATAACAGGTGTTAATCATTCCTGGTATGCTTCTATTGTAAACTAGTGCATTTCTGTTAAAACTTATAGCGACAGTAGCAATTTCACTCACGTTAGCAGTGTTCGCTGCAAGCAGTGCAGGCCTTATATTGGCCTAATTTGCTACAGTTGCCCGTTTTGGGTTAAATTACCTTATTCACAACAAGTTGCCCTGAAATGGGGCACGTCTATCAAAACAAGTCAGTTCCACTTGAATACTATGATTTCATCCTGAAATTGCAAACCGATTGAGACTTTGCCTATTTGGTTACTGATCCAGAGAATGTTTTAAAGCAATCCCACACTCCCTGCTATTTTGGAACTGAACATAAGGAGGTCCCATGACCCCAAATATTGCGCATTCACAGTGCAAAGATGTGATTTTATTATCTTTGCTGCAATGAAAACACCCTTAAGTGAGAGGAGATTTTTTTGAGGATCCAAAATTTCCTCAAATTGCATGAATGATTATATACCCCTACAAGAATGTTTCGAAGTTTTTTTTGATAAACAGTACAAATTTAAATAAACCAACGTTGTTAAATCCGGTTTGGGTCCCGCTTAACGGGGGTGGCCAGATACACCTCACACTCAGCCATACTGCTGTGGTGAGGATTACCGCAAACCTTGTTTTGAACTTGCCCCCCCCCCTTTGTTTTATCCTAATCGTTCCTATAGGAAACCATGATTTTGTTATCAAACTTTTATTAACTTTAAAAAAAAAAAAGACTAATCATCCTCTTATTACTTACGACGGTGTTTCTGCTAGGCAAAAAAAAATTGTTGTATTGGAGTACCCCGCCCGACCCTAATTTTGAAAATCAAGTCCTGACAAAAGTATACTACCCTATTTTTTTATTGATTTTCAAAATCTTATTTTTCAAGTTGTTTTTTACCCTATTTTTAATCTATTTTTCTCAATCTTTTTGTGTTCTGGTGTAACTTTGCAACTCTCTTTAAGATTTTCTAATATAAGAGTCAAAAGATCAATATTAAAGGTACCATGGCCCGATCGCTAACAGCCTCGTCCCGAACCCCCGTTTTACCGTAAGTGGCAAATTTTGGTATAGAAGAAAGCTACTATTGTTTTCATTTACCCTGTGAAATCTATGGCTAAAGGATGTTTTGGTTTGGATGTTATGACGAAAATGTGCCCTTTTTTGGTCGACTCAATATTAATTTTACAGAGTACTCTATGGGCATGCGAAATCACTTTTATCTCTCGCATCAAAACGGTTGAAATATTGGTGCAAAACTTTACGATGGTGTTTTGGGGTGAAAGGCCATCTATTAAGATGAACAACTTTTAGACCTAAATCGGGCCACCCCCTTTTTAATAACATTACATAACTATGTGTGATGATTTGATGCAGTAAAGGCTTATTAAAAAAAAAAGCCACATCCCTACCCTCAGTGTGTAAAATTGTCTTGTTACTCCAATACAACATTTTTTTTGGCCTTCCTCACTTTCAATTGTGATCTAATACACTGGTAAGCTTCAAATACGCAGAAACCCGGTTTGAAAAAAATTAGGCGCTTCTTTCTGGAATGTCTCATGTCTCTTTAAAATTATTGGCATGATTATGTTCATTACTTTTTAATCCTTAACCCCATGAGCACTACGCCTTCATACAGCATTTCTGATTATATTGATTGGCTAATTATATCGCATATTCATTATGTTCAATTACAAGCTGAAATGGCACCTTCCGAATATTCAAGCCCATCTTCAGCCCTACCGCCATTCTTACCAAATTGGGAGAAGATCCATTGCTTAAGAATTGAAGAATTAACTCCACTGTAAGGGTTATGAATAACGATGAGACGAGGTCAATATATGGGCCAAGGGAGCACTTGTGACCGCCCACATGACAGCGCCAAAATGGTGTTAGTTTGCAGTCTATTTTTTGTCTGTAATCTTTGATACATTTGGGACGAGTTGGTTATATTAAAATGAAGCTTGGCCACCATCGTCCAGGTTTGAAGGCTGTTTCATTCATTCCTAGCTCTGTTTCCTTAATTACTGTTTATTGGGTAATAGTACAATCCCATATTGGCGTGGCAATTGGGATTGCTTTCATCATCCTCTTGTCCTCATCGATTATACCTACAAGATCTGAAGTTCAGAATGCAAAGTACAAAGTTCAAATTGCATAGGTCCTGGCTATAATTAGAAAAGAAAGCGAGTGCACAACCAAATAAACCACTAACAACAGAAAAGTCAAATGACAAATTGACAATTGAGAGTTGGCATACAATAATTTCATCCTTGCTTTTTGCTGTGATATTTCTCAATACATGTCTTATTTTTTTGAAAAGTAACAGATGGATTCTTTACAGAAGTTAACATTTAATCCTTGTAATAATTTGGCAGTGTTGATATATGGCATACCCATTTGCTTATTTTTGGGACTTTAATTAAACTTCAATACATTCAATATGGAATGTAACTCCACTTTACTTCTGAGTGCATTTTTGCAATGCGGACTTAATTTTCCCATGACGCATTTTTATATATTTACCATAAATTAACAAAACCACAGAAACAATGCTAGATTTGTTATACAGTCACCTTTAAAACTACATATTTATAATAGACCTTCAATATGATGTCCTCTCGCTAACTAATATAAATCTTAAAATACACATTGATGACTTACTTCTGACTATTTGAACGGTTGATCTGGTGTCCCATGACGTCATGAATCTTGGCTATTTGATCTACTTCATTAGCACCAGGAAATAGAGAGGAGTAAACGGTGGACAGTACAATTTCACACTGTCAGTTCAACTTGATATTTTGTAAATGTAACCCTACTCCCTTGCTTAAACTTAAGGTTGGTGAGTTACGTGGTCCAATATTTTCAGAGATATTTCTCCCTCACAGTGAATTATATAACCAACCCTGTGTAATAAAATTGGATTGTTTAAGCCCCTACTTATTGGTGTAGCTATGAGTTGGGCTCTATTGGGCGAAATGAAGTACTTTAAAACTCATAGTCGAGACATCATATTGGGTGTAAATTTCAATCCAATTTATCATGTTTTGCTTGGATCCAATATTTTCTCACACATGGATCCATATAATAATAATGAGTAAGCAAAATGTGTACAAAAATTTGCCATGCAAGCGTTAAACCGTGCTGCACTGTCTTGTGATTAATAGTCTTCCTGTATAACTTCATTACAGTCCTGTACAGCGAGACAGGGGTAGAATTTCGCGCAAGTCTGCGTGTCGACTCACGCATAGACCTCGCAAATTGATACAAACATCAGACCTGCATTGTTAATCACTCACATCAGCTCCAATTCTAAGTTTTTGACCGATGCAGTGATGTTAATCCAGTTTCTGGGACTCCTGCAACTGTAGGCCACTACAAAAATTTGTGCGACTTGACAAAATATATTGTGAGTCCACTGACTCACACGGCTGTTCTGGTTTTACGAAATTCTACCCTGCATGAGAGGTGTTAGACCAATCCCAGTGCTACATTTTCATAATGGGTATAATGATAATATATTTTGATGGTTCACCCATTATTATTAACAATACCTCCAGAACTTCAAAGACACACACCCACACTCCACAGGTCCATTTGTACGTGTAATACCCGTCTGTTAATAGACACTCAGGTTGCACGGTACTGTCAGAAAGATACACAAGCAATCAAGTATGGGATAAGAAAAGTGGTAGGTATAGTAGATTTCTTCCAACACATCTTTGCATGGCTGTCACAAATTTACTGTGACAAAAAGTACTAGAAATTGCATACCGTAAAATGGGGCTTAAACTTTGGCCACTTTTTTTTCATGTTGATTTTTTTGTTTTCATGCAATGGAAGGTACTTTTTCTTGAGTTAGCTATATATTATCATAGCCCTCAACTTGGCTTTCATCATAAATTGTTTTTTTCTTTTGAAAAAAATTTATGTGGAAGTCCGTTTTTTGTTTTAATGTTGGGTGGATCAAAGTCACCCTCACATGGTGTTACTTTTGGCCCGCATGCTATAAAAGTTTAAACCTATTGTAATGATGTGGTCTGGTCAAACTAACTCTAAACTGGGGTTTCTTTGGCCCTTTTAAGTATTTTAAAAAAAAATTGAACACGACCAAACTTCTATGACAATGCGTGGCTCACAAATGCAAACTGCTTATGACTGACAACTACGTGATTGCAATGCGAGCAAGGTGCACATTAAACTCAATGATGGAAGTTGGCCACTCCTATACTTTTTCTTGTAATAGTACTTAATAACAACAAGTCTCTGGTTTAACTACAGACTACCTAGGGACGTTCATACCTTCTTGACACAATAACATGGTAATACCGAGTGGGGCCAAAGTACCCCATTTTTCGGTCTTTTTCTATAAACTGCTCTACCTGTGTCTGAAAGGAAAATAAATAAAAAATAAACTATTAATATTTTATCACATATAAATTGACTATACAATAACCCATAACCACTCCTTATGCACCAAATGGGTGAGTCAGTCACAATTTTGCAACTGTTTTTTTGTGCGTTCTTCATGCTAAAAAAATAAAAAAAATCTGAGGGCAGGGATGATTTGGTTTAATCTAAATACATACAGCATTATATAGCAGGGTAACTGGTTGTTTTAATTACCCCCAATTAGAAATTGTCAAGTTAAAAACGTTTCTCAAATTAGATGACAAATCTTTTGTTTTTAGGGGCGGCAAAGTACCCTCCAAGGCCAAAAGTACCCCCGTCTACGGTATGGATTTCGTCTCAGCTTGCACCAAAAAGTTAATATTCCAAGGTTGTCAGAATTTTTCCCCTTTAACACATTTTAGGATTTTGTCAATCCCAATTTCATCTTGCAACAAGTTGTGGCCAATTATTAGTCACACCCGACACCACATACTAGTTTTGCTAAGTGCAGTCATAACACACACACACCACACACAACACACACACACACACACACACAAATGAGTTATTGGCATTGAAGAACCCTTTAAATCAGGAATCAAGCTTGTTTAACCAACATCAGATTCAGGTATTGAACACTATACACGATGATGAGATCCTTCCATCTAGTTGATATATCTTATGATGTCGGTTGCTTAGAGTATAACACTACGACATGAGCCAAAGTCAGCTAACTTTAATATTCATCCGGAAAAAAAAGAAAGATTTGAAAGAGAAATGTTTTACCAACTTATCTCAGATTATTGCTAATTAGTTGTCCTTAGATTCAATTTTATGAGCATGTAAAAGATTCATGTCCAACAAAGTGCATGGATCTTGACATACACTGGTGGAGTCTCAGAGAATGTCTTGAAGTCCATTAACATATTGAAAGTTGAGGCTTCAATTACGGTTTTCTTTAAATATCAATCAACAAACTATTTTCACCCGTAAGTCAGTAAGGTTGCAACAAGAGAGTTCACATAACAGGTGTCCCTAAAAAATTTGAAAAGTTTCTGATTTTGCCCAGAAGATGTAAAGCTTTCATCAAAAATATCAAATTGTGAAATGATTAAGGTGAGAATCAGTTCTTTGGTACAAAAATAATGAAACCATTGCTATTTCCTATAGGAGCATACGAAATTCAGCCTATGTTTTATATTACAATAAGCCAAAATTAAAATTACCTCTTGTTTTCATTTTCAAGGCATTCTGTGCCACAATACAAGTTTATTCCTGTTAACTGTATAAAACCCATGATTTTTCATAAACTCAGGATGGGGATTATGGGGGGTTGAATATGGCATTACTGATGTTACAAATATATAAGGACATTTTTCAAATGTTTAATAGAACATTCAAGTTCAAAGGCTTACTGTAAAATAATAGTATGAAGACAAGAAAGAAAGCCCATCATTTAGACACCAGCAGACATGAAATTTAATTTTAATGAATAATTTTCTCAACGTTAATCATCTTACCTTGTGTGCCATTTCCTATGTGCAAGCAGATTTGTAAAGAAACGGGAATCCACCTTAGATAATTGGAATTATTTATAGCAACAACTGACAAACTAAAATCCAACAATCAAAGGAGATATTCATCTGGCCATGTTTTTAGTAAGACCCATGTCAGCAATACCCAAAATGATTCAGAACGTTAGTTTGGGGCAAATTATTCAAAAACATGAAATTAAAGATGCGAAAAATTAGTTTTGAGAACATTCAAATGAAACACAATAATGAATCATTGTAGGCAAGGTACAGGCAATGACTTCATAATAAAGAAAGCTTTACTACCAATGCTTCATCAGAAATGGATAAGTATCTTATTGGTCTGCTTTTCAATTTCTTTTTATGATATGTTGGAAAACACTATTATACAGGGATATTGGCAATTTTTCCAGAAGAAACATGCACGATTTTAGCAGAATAAATTCATGTTTTTGGAAGGAAAACACCCCTTATCAATGTATGGCTTTGATATTTCACAATACCCACAGCACATATTATGTAAAAAGTACTTCCGCTTTTAGAGTCGGCAAAGGAAATTAAAATAGTGGTCGGGGGAGCCAGAAAAAAAAAAAAATAGTAAAAACGCATGTTTTTGGATGATGTTTACATCTGGAGTTGAACCTTCTTAATTATGAACTTTGAATTGACTATGGTTGCTTTTGTTTATCAGACTATTGACTCTAGAGTAAGTAATGACTATTGAGTCAGTTACACGCATCTACCAAGACCACTTAATAAAATAGAATTCATGCTTGTCTACTTTTCTTGACAGAAAGTACATCACATGCATTTTCTGTATCCACCATCAAGATGCACTACATAACTAGCTCATTATTGCTGAACCTAAAGTTAGTCGTTCCATGCACTACAAATACTGCAGGTATGCTAAATTACTGAAGTCATGGCGTGGGTCATTATTATTTTACCCTGTCTATTTAGCTGGGATTGCAAGCTGGTCATGTGCCATGTGTAAAAAGTTAAAACCATGTGTTCCTAAATTCAGTGGATTGGAACCAAAAAGATAAGCTATTTGCTATAAAAAATACACCAGTCGTCGGACCCGCTAGTGTACCGGGACACAGTTTGTGAATGATAGGCCTCATTTGGACCTTTGACCTTGATATTTGACCTTTGACTGTGACCTTTGACATGTGACCTTTGGACATGTGACCTTGCACTGATATGTGACCTTTGACCCTGGATATGTGACCTTTGACATTGATATGTGACCTGTGACCTCCTGATATGTGACCTTTGACCTTGATATGTGACATTGACCTTGATATGTGACCTTTGAAGTTCTTTGAATGTGGCATTTTGACCTTTTAAAACAAATGAGGCGTTTCAGTGTCATTTTATTATATGGATAAAATCCTGACATCCATCGCACACCTACTGATTGGTTCCAATTGAACTTTCAATTTTCAATTGAGGTCAACTTCACATTTTATTACAACTTGACTCACATACCTTTGACCTTGTTATGTGACCTTTGACCTCATCAAACAAATAAGGGGATCCAATGTTAGTCCATCGAAGTCTGTGGATATACAGGCCCAAATGTTAACTTTTTTCACCAACATCCTCAACATGACAACAGTGGACAAGTGATCCCTATCTTCCTACCTTTAGGCAGGGACACAAAAATTAGCACCCTACCCTGAATAATCTGTTTTGTTTTCTCAAACTATTGTCAGAAAATTAGCTAGATTTCACAGCTATACGATAATCTCAAATGGCTGTTTAAACTGAGGTGGTAAGCATCACCAGTTACAGTAGTAACTGGGTTTGCCTTATGGTCCAGTGATCAATCATGGTTTTGCAGACAGTAATGCAAGCAATTTGTTGCTAAATATATCAACTCCTATAGTCAGTTACCCCGGTGGTTGATCTTTCAGATGATATTGTTACCCTATAACTGCCTGTATGAATACAAACTCTGTATCTGGTTTGTGGCACTCATTTGAAGACCCCCCGGTATAGCAGGTTGATAGCATCTTAAAGGCCTGACTAGATTTCCCGATAGGGCGCATCAATTTTCAAACAATCATGTTTTTTGCAATACATAATGCGTGTCCTATACTAATTCACTGTTGGTGGATAACTAAGCTTAATCAAGTTCCTTATATACAAAATCACAACTTTTGTTCTTAAATTCCGGATCCGGAATTTTTGTTTATATACGGTATCCTATGTTGCTGTTATAATAACTGTGCTAAATGTTTATGCTTGAAAACGAAATCCTATTTCATCTCTTATTTGGAATTAAGCAGTTAAGGTGTCTATCTTTAGTTCTAAGGATTATTTTAACGAGACATGAAGGAGATTCAGCATTTCTGTTAATAATTTTTTTAGGACCAATTTCCAAGGGGTTAAAATGAATTCGCAAGAGTGAAATTTTTTTTTAACACGCGATGCAGTCGTCCCTATTTTTTTCCTGTGAACCTAAAATGTGTGTCGTATAAAAAAAACTGCCATAATGTTATTTAAAGCAGCATAATGTTGATGTATTATGTCTCATTTCCAGCCTCTATTGTAGAAGTTTCCTATTTTAAATTAAGAAAACGCAATTTATTAGGCCAATTGAGCCCAAACACCATTAACTAACTCAAACCAAAATTTGGAATAGCCAATGCCCTGTAAAGCAATAAAACTATCAGGAGCAAATATACAGAGGAGCAACGAGTTCTTATTTCGAACAAATTGATAGCCTCCTCAGCCTAAACTTCCCACCCCCCACACACTGCAAAAATATGGGCACAATGATCTTTTCCCAAAAGAATGATAAGGTACACTCCCTTAACACCCACCCGCCAAAACAGATATGACCCATCTGTGTAAGAAAAGAAAAAAAAATCTAAGTATTCTGCAACCTAAAAAACAAAATTGAGTTATCCCTCCCCAGCCCCCCCCCCCCTAAAAAAAGGGTATGACCCCACCTCCTCCCCCAGCAGTCTCAGTATAAACCCTTTGAAATTAACCAACAAAAACTGAGTACACACTCACCCTCTTGAAAGTCTTTTTACTAATTTCGAGCCTTGAACATCAAGGAAGTCTAAACCGCAAATTTCCAGCATTTATGCATCATTTCTAGGGAATAATAGGTCTGACAACCGGGGGATTTTCCATATAATAAAAACGTATTTTTTGTTCAAATATCTCCTCTAAATTTTCCTCTGGCCACATGATTGAAGCAAATTTGATCAGTAATTCTAGTAGCCCTTTCTTTTTGATCCCTAATCACCACCTAACACCACAATGATTACCAATAAGTACTTGTCCAATTTACTAATAACCGTCATAAAAACACCATAGAAATCATATATAACAACAAGATTTTTTATAGAGACTTCATAAGACTTCCTAAATTAATCATCACTAGCCTGCCAGAATGGCAAGATGTTTGTGATGGGCATAGGCACTGCACCTGTCCATTAAGGGTTACAATCAAATTGGGTGCACTTGCTAAGGTTCTAAATTGATTTTTAGAGAGCCTTTGAGGGTCCCCATTGTGCCAGGCCATGAGGCCTGCAAATTTCCCGACTTTTCAATAAATGTCAGGGGTGAAAAGTGTCCGTCGAAGGGAGGGCCGGTTTTTCAATTATTTTTTTGGGATGAAAATGATGTCCTAGGATAGCTGTAGGCCCATACAACCTTTCTTGGTCAAATCCCAAGAGTGAAAATCACTCTTGGGCTTTTGTTTTTTCCCATGCGTGAGAGTGAACATTCAAAGTGAATCACTCGGGATCTCGGGTTATCGGAAATGCGGAGATTTTCCAGAAAGAAGGCGAAGCGCCCCCAAATTTTTTCGAAAACCCATTTTTTTGCATATTTGGAATGCTTTCAATGTATTAGATCACCCTGAAGTGAATTAGCCAATACACAACACCGTCCCCTTTATGTAATAATTGATATTTAGTACGTCTGTCGTCACGACAGAAAGTCAAAGCCAATGTTCTATGGGGAATTACGATAGTCCAGAGCAAGTTCAAAACAAGGTTTGCGGTTTTCTTCTTTTTGTACTTGTTTGTCCAATAAACCAAACCTTCGGACGTTCTTGGTAGGTGTCTAACCATCGATTCTTGTGTCATTTTGAGCAGAAATTTGTATCCTAAAAAATCTCCTCCTGTCCACTTCTTTAAATACTACAAACCAAAAAATATATCTTTTAAAATCGCTGAGGAGTCTGCCTTTCCGGCTATTCAATTATTAACAGTAGGAGGGCAAAAGAAAGGAGAAGCAAAACCAAGGTATTTTTAACGTACTATTCTACGTAATATGTGCACACTTACTGCAATATTTAAACTCTTTACATAATGCACTCGCATAATGCACGCACTGAAATATAATGTGCATTACCTACTCATGAACAATGATTCAAAGGAAATGAAATATTTAAAAAAAAAAAAAAAAAAAAAAAAAAAAAAAAAAAAAAAAAAAAAAAAAAAAAAAAATTATACATTTTTTCATTTTTTAAGAATTGTCCAAGGAATTTATCGTAATCTATGAAACCAGATGTCCCCAACTTAATAGGTTTGAAATCAAATGTTTATCTCATTAACACTCAAAATTCCCTTGATCATATCACATATTTATTAAGTGATACAGCGTTAAAGGTGCATTTCATGATCTTAGCACTTACTTTTTTTTCTGAAGTTCACTAGATATCCTTGAGAAAAGGTTACTGCAAGAGTTTCAGTTGATTCTGAGGGTGCGTTTTGATGTTATGAGCAATTGTTCGTTTATGGACATCAAATACAAAACGACAAATTTCTTTGTAGAGTTGATCGAACCTGCATGTCAGATTAGGCACATACTATCCTTTGGCCACTGGTTCAGATAATTTAAAATGGGGAGGAAGGAGGCTGAGGATTATGAAATGCCCCCTTAAGAATAATGTGAACTGCTTCAGCTGCATAACCTAGCTCTTACCATAGCGTACTTACCCTGATTAGTATATTTTCAGGCTTGACATCCCTATGAAATATGCCATTCCTGTACAAATTAAAAAGTGGAGATGCATATCTTGGACATAGTCACATTACAAGTTCAAAATACAAGGTGTCTCAGAAAAAAGTCACATTTTTTTATAATTTTTTAAATGTGAAGTTAACTTTTTAATTTCAGACATCCTATACAGATCAATATGCCTCTTACAGTAGAAGAACATGTTCCTTTGCTCTTGAATAGTTTTAAGCGCTTGATAAAGCTTCTAGATACAGGGCTTTAACATAAGATTCACTATATTTTATTTTTTTTAGTCCATTTTCTTCTTTTTTTCACTTTAAGACTTAAATAATTGAGTTTGCCTAGGCTAACATGGTACACAATTTAATCTTTTACAATGAGCAAAGTGAAGTTATCTTTAGGAGCAGATTGGTTAATAACAATTCACCATACCTATGCATATGATCTAATGATTTCAATAGCTGATACATGTAACTTTTTACTTTCTGTTCTGGTAGATAGTGTCTTCTCCCTGCAAAAAGAAAATAACAATTATGAAACAAGAACTTAAGTTTACATGTACTACATATTTAACTATGTTATGCAATTAATTAGAGTAAAAGTATGCTGTGCAAGAGCTCTGTTTTGGTAATGAATGCACACTTTCTATTTTTTCAAAGAAAATGATAAGAAATGTTCACTAATGCTCAAATATGTATTGTGTAACCTGGTTTGTCCTGAGCAAATAAAGATTCTTTTTTTACTGCCATATTTAAAAGGGTGTGTCATGATTCTTGTCATCTTCTGTTTGATAATGCATGATATCCTCCAGGATAGTGGGTTAGGGGGTTAATATTATACTTTATTTATCTACGAATGCAGACAATCTTTGCAATGTTCTTACCTCTTATTAATTCATATATATTCATGTCCATTAATTCACAAACTAGAGCTAACCTCCCTGATTTTTTCTCACTGAAAGAAAAAGAAAAAACAACAAATAGATTAACCTCACATCACATATTCAATACAATCAAAACATAAACTGACAAGACTTTTTTTTACACAAAGATGGTCTGGGATTGGAAAACTTGAACCACAATCATTCTCTGCAATGATATTTTAGGATAAGAGCATATGCTCTAGGGTTCTACCGCAGTTCAGATAATAAAGAATATCTTCCAATTCCTCCAGTACAGTACTGGTTAAAGCGAGAGAAAGAGGAAAAAATTTGCAGAACAATAGTCAAGGTTTTGACAAGACATGTACAGCCACATACTAATTCAATTATTTCATTACTTACAAGACAACTTCCTTGAGTTCTAGGATATTATCATGTGGACTTAATCTTCTCATTGCCTGGATTTCACGCAGGTTGTTGACTTGCTCCATGCTGCAAAACAATTGAAAGCAAAATTGCTAATACTGGACATGTCAGTTACACGCGAAAAAAAACACAATTGGGTCATTTCTCGAAGTTGGACCTCGGTGTCCCCTGTTACATCTTTAACCTCTTTGGTACTCAATTTTACATAAAATGGTAGCTTAACTTGACTTAAATAACTGAACATTTGGGTCAAAATAAGTTCTCCCAAACTTGAAAGTTTAATTTGCTTCAAATATTTATAGTATAAGGTATTCAGCTGCTGTCACGATGTAACATGGTGTCCTCAGGTGTGACATTTGTTACATCGTGAAACATTTCTTCCTATTTACACCATTTTTGGTACACTATTCCTCTATGTTATGCCAGTTGTATTGTGTGCATGACATAAATTAAAGCTTGATTTAGATCACATGTGTTATATTTTTTAAAAAGAGGACCTCTAATAGGTGTGGTGTCCCCATGGTGTTCCCGTTACATTGTGACATGAATTTGTCAAATTTTCCAGACAAAACAATATCTAATTATTTTGAAGCTCTCCAAATGTCTTTCAAACCACAGAGCGAAAGTTATGAACAATAGTGTAATGAATTAGGGTCACTCTGAGATAAAAAAAATTCCACCAAATGTCATACTTTGAGTACCAGTTTCGTGAAATGACCCAATTCTGTCATCAGCATTTTAGAGCATTATTCCACAATGAAAATGTTTTTTTATCCCCTGGTGGCTTCAACCAGAAGGGGGATCGATCGTGTTATAACAGATTCTGTCATTGCCATCATTGGCCATCTCCACAAAAAATTGCTGTTCTGCTCACAGCTGTTTGACCCCATGCAAATTGTCTCTTTTATTTTTAGAGCAATTTTAAACAATGGCGACACAATTTTGACAATATATGAAGGGACATGCACGACCGATTACCTCCGCAAAAATCAGAAAAAATCCATTGCGGGAATCTTGCCATATAGGCCTACAAAGGTCAAAATTTGTATGTTATAGCGCCCTCTATATGCCTATTTCCCATAGAAAGACGTGTAAAACTAGCTTTTTATTAAAAATCATATTTGCCCGCAATGAAATTTCATAAAATTTACATAGGATGTAGTTAGTAGCATAAATACTCTAACTTAGTTGTCAAAAGTGTGTTGCCGTTGATATTTTTTGTTTATTCCCATTTTTACATAATAAATGAGACCTTCAAACAGCTGTGTGCTCAGATCCCTGGTCCATTTTTAAGTTTGCACAAAGTACATACCGGTAGCTTTGTTTATGGTATTTACTTCTTCTAACCAGGGATGGAGGATACTTCCCAGGAGAGCTTTAAATCACTCTCCTACAAAGTGCTTAAAGGCTGACTCAGAGATTTTGAAATATACAATTGTTCATTAATTTAACTAAAATTAAAGTCACCTAAGCCGCTCAATTCCAAAGAGTTTCAGATGAATCAGATGTTTCGTTTTGATGTTGCAAACCTCTATGTGAAATATATTACAGTACCACATAGGATACTGTGCATTATCAAAATTCCTCACCTGGAATTTCACTACAAAGTTGTGATTTTCTATATGAAGGACATCGATTTGAGCTTAGCTATTTAGCAAAAAAACATTCATGGTTTGTTATGAGGGGCATCATCAGGAAATAGCTGAGCATGGCAGCCTTTAACACTTAAGTGACCAAGGTCCAAGGGGTTGCATCCCCGTAAGGAAACACTTTCACGAGGGCAGGGGGGGGGGGGGGGGCTCCTCGTCCAAGGGCACTTTTGCCCAATTTAAAGGGCACCAAGGCATACATGTTAAAGAATAAGCAAATATTTAGGGACCACCAAGGCAAATGGTAGGGGCACCCAAGCCAAATTGCCTTATGTGCTTAGGTTATTTTGTAGCCTGCGAGGGATTTTTGTACGAAATTTATACCACATGTGAAGGGACAAGACGACACCCAAAATCAGCAATAAAAAGAAATTGTGAGTTGGGTTGCAAATTAGGGGCAAGCTTGTTTTCAAAACACGCAAAAAATGGGCAACAAAAAGAAGGAACAAATCACAATGAACCTTGTGCCTCACATCAAACTTTTGGAAAACTTATTTTATGTGATATCTACTCTAGAAGACCCAAATTACATATAAAAAAAACTTGGAAGTTTAGGAATCCTGGTATTTTTAACGGGTGTTGCAAAATACACCTCATTTTACCTTAGACTTGTACAGTAACGGTTTAGGAATGTCACAATGAAATGGTTTAAGGCACATAAAGGGTTAAATTTATTTTAATGTTGCTATTAATTGTGTACAATGTATTGTAACAGATATCAGCAAAAATTTAAAATGCTTTGGTCTTTGATTTTTTTATTAAGCGGGAGGGCCCGCGCTTCGCGCGGGCTCCCGCTTATGTGAGTGAACCGGAGCGATCACTGAAAGAGAAAAAGATCACTAACTGAAAGCATCACTGAAAACAGAAATGATCAACTGAAACAGGAAGCGATCACTGGTGAAACTGAAGCCATCACTGGAAACAGAAATGATAACTAAAACTGAAGCGATAACCAATGATAACTGAAGAAGTAACACAGATGGCGACACCGTCATAATCAAAACCAGTGGAATACACAACTCATCAAGTCACTCCCGTATGAGTTACCCGTCATCCTGAAGTTTAACACTCCCATGACACAAAAGGCAGCATTTTAATTTTTGGTTTTTTTGTACCTTGCCACATGTTTGGATCGCGATAGCGATCCCTTGAGCACTGTAAGTGTTTAGACTCCCCGGTCACAAAACACTCTTTAGTTAAAGTAAAATGTGGTAATCATATCATGTATCTCAGTTTTTTGCTTTCCATGTATTTTGCATATTAATTTCGTATTTTTTAAATAATAAAAAATGCCAATATTTGATCCCGTATAAGTTTCATTTAACTTTTCATTTATTATATCCTCAGTTTTTCCTCTCATAACTGCCTCAAAATTCCGTATAAAACTGGTTCTGAAGCATGCAGTTTATGGATTCCCCCGTCGCAACATCCCGGGAGCGTTTTTTTCCACAACTCAAGTTCCGTATTTAGTTTCCGGCATATCCCGTAGGCTAGCCCTATGTAGGCCTACTTCCTATGTTCTAACTAAAACCGCAATATTTTATCCCGTAACTTACCGTATTTTCACAGTTTTTCTCAAAACTAATTTCAAAAACGACTCCCCGCGTGTGTTTACCCGTTACTTTCCATCACAATCAAAGCGAAATAAATAACATGAAACTGTTATTGATCATTATTTTCTCTACCCAAATCACCGTTAGTAAATATAGCTCGGTGTGTGTTTGGCCACTACCGTACACAAGTATAAGGCGCCTGTTACTTGCTTATACCGCATGTAGCGTATCACGCGTAACAGTTGCGTACCGCAGATAGAGTCTCACGCGTAACCACCCGTCGCAACGCACAAGCATACGCGCCGCTTAGTAAAGCGGCAAACAAAGGGTAATTTATCATAGCAACCGAGCACCTTTTCTTGATTTTTCAGTCATTTTCTGAACGGATTTCGTCACAAATATATGCGCCTAAACGTCCGGTATCCTTCACGGCACCTTTCAGTGAACTTTGGAGCATATATGGAGCGAAAACCTGAGGGAGCCTTTTGCGAATATACCACATACATAACATACATCAACATTAAGCCCAAATTTAGTGATGATTATCAGATGACTACCAATTATGGCCCAAGGGGGGGTTCCATGGGACCTCACTTTAATTAACTCATTAAAAGCTTGGCCATTTAATATTTTTGGTATGAAAAGAAGCGGCATTAAATGTCAAACAATTACAAAAATTACGGCGCAAAAATACCCACGCGTAAAGCAGCCAGCGCGCGAAAACAAATTTGGAGGGTCCAGGGAACCCCACCTTGTTCAGGGAGCTATCACTCGCTCTCCCTACAAAATGGTAAATGTATATTAACCCTACGGACCGGGTCGTTTTGACGACGACGCCCCAAGTGCAACGAGGTGCAATTCTATTTTTATTTTTAACGGCCCAGATGCAACGAGAGACACATTTTGCGTTTCATTGCATGCGGCAGTTTTTCCAGGGAAAGACGGCCCAGATGTAACGAGGAACATGGCGACATTTTCCGGAAAGACGTCCCAGATGCAACGAGGAACATGCGGTGTGAATGCAATGAGAATAGGGATAATAAATAAATAAATAAATAAAAAAAAAAAAAAATAAATAAATAATGGATAGGTAATGAACACTGATCTGCATGAAACTGTCGCTTATAGTTCGCCAGGCGTGAGTGGCGCTATTACGCTACGTATAGTCGTGAGTCGCGCTATTACGCTACGTCATGATCCGGTTTACGTCATGGAATGCGTTTATTGATACAATTTAAAAGATAGCTTATCGAAAATGGTGGCGTATCACCATCGATATCGAATTGTCTATGGGCATTTATACACAGTGTCCAACCGCATGATGAAAAGCATTGCGCCTTCTGGGCAAACCGTCCGAAATTGCAGTGAAAAGCATAGCATCATTTCCCGGGACTGACGTCCAGGTGCAACGTGTGAGGAACATCGCGTCATTTCAGGGAAGACGGCCCAGATGAGCGGAACATCACATCATTTCCGGAAAGAGGACCCAGATGCAAAGAGGAACATCGCGTCCTTGTCGGTAAGACGGCCCATAAGGCAATGAGGTTGCAGATGAGGAGTTCATTTGCGCGGACAAAAAATAGGTGTGACGGACGAGATTGACAACGAGAAAAATTTTTTTCCGACGGTACCCACGTTTTCGTTGCAACGCATTTGCATCTCGGCCGCGTTAGGGTTAATAAACAGTAGCATGTATCAAATCGCTTATGGTCAAATCAATTCTAAGAACGGACCTATCGGAGGTTTGCTCATATGTGTACAAGCAAATTACGCCCAATCTTGGGATGGTGGCACTTGAGTACCTCTGAAAAAGGTACCCTCACCTTTCTTTCCTAATATTCTGTATTCTGCAGGGAAGAGAATGGGGAAAAATATACCAAACTCATTTAATATGTAAAATTGATGGACACTTATAGATGCAGTTGTGTTGTTTGTGTATAAAGGTGTACACACAAGAAAAATAGTGGTTCATCAGTGCATACATGTACATGTACCTGGGTTGGTACATTTTGTGACACACTGTTCTAGATTGCTCCAGTTGAATTCAGCGCGTACGGAATAAAGTGCTGGGAATTACTGTATTTAATCCGTCAAGGCTGCTGAATTCAACTGGGAGCAGATAACATAAAGTGGGGTCACAAAATGTACCAACCCACTGTACTTGACAATAGCCTTTTTGACAAGTTGGAG
>JAMKCH010011091.1:0-43044 GCA_023653785.1 Ophioderma brevispina
TTAAAATGTCAGTATTGTTGAATTCCAGATTCCCACAATACAGGCCAAAATTATACGACATTCTCAAAGAGGTTGCATGTGTTTGTTGAAAGTTCGGGAATTTTTGGTTTTTCTGAAATCTACTGATTGCTCTCCTTGCTACATATTTTTGGCCTGTAAATTCATGATAAATTTTTTTTTTTTTGGCGATACTAGAAAAAAATATGGGAAAAGTTATTGGGGCTCATGCTGCTACCATGGTCATGTGAACATAACAGCAAAACATTCAACATGACAAAATACTAACAAATTGTCTTGCAATTAAGACAAAAATACACTTATTTCTACTTTTATTCATCATCATCAGCATTTGTGTCAGTCCACTGCTGGACTAAGGCCTCACAGGGTTTCCAGCTGGATTCGGCCCTACCCTCCACGCTTTTTGCCTAGTGCTGGTTAGAAGGGACCCTGGTACCTAAAGTGATGAGTGCAGGTAACAGACCCGGGGGATGGTCCCCTATCTTTTCGATAAGTCGGCAACTTTTTAAGTGCTCAGGATTGAATCCACTGACACACGGGACAAACAGCTTTACATGACTCTCCGACCCATGAGGCGCGGGCAAGTCACCCATCGCATACACCTGCACATTGTACGCAATGGGTGGGAGCGAGAAATTCCATAATCACACTGCGTTGCAAGAGCAATTTCCAACCTTACAGGAACTATTTGAGTATGACCAAGCAAACACGACTCTTGCGGGGCTCGCACCCGGGCCGCTCGCGCGATCATTATACCCTGCCGACGTTTCAGCACCTTAGACCGCCGGGCCACCTCCCCCTATACTTTTTTTATAGTAGCATATTACAGATTGAAAACATAATACTAATATGGGAATGTAATTTGTTTGCATTTTCCCATCACACATGGCTGACTTACATATATCTAGGTCAAACAAGTAGGCCAAAATTGAACATTTTGCTAAAATAAATGCATCAGCAAACAGCTTGAATTTTCATGTATAGTGGCAGAGTTAACAATGTTAATGTGGGACAGCATGGCCTAGCGGTTGGGGTGCTGCCTCTGCGCAAAATTTACATCAAAATTCCCGGGTTCGAATCCCGGTGGGTCGTGGCCACTTGCTGGGCTTTATTCGGGTACTATTAATTTATGGATTTGATCTGTATACAGCTATTGATTAAATACAGAATACCGCTCTCCTCCCCATGGTCACTTGGAATTGGGCAAATGGATCATGAAAGCATCCCGTCCTTCGGAGGGGACGTTATAAGCCGTGGTTTCCCGTGCTACAGAGAGCCACAATGTACATGTACATCGCAGTCGTGTCGAATAAGAGTAGGTGGAAACCCTGGACTGTTTCCCAACCCCCCAGCCTCAAATAGCGGGCCATGATAGGAGCGCCGTATCATGGGATACACGCGGCCCCGGATCAGCACACTGCGGAATAAATCCTGCCACCACAACAAGCCAGGTCCAATGACTTGTGGATACGAGCAAACAAACAACAGATGTTAATTTAGCTATTTTATTCATACCAATTTAGGTATAGAGCAGTATCACCAGATGCACGGCAACATGGGAGGGTGTGAAGTCGCTCTCTATCTTCCCATTGGGAAATTGGCAACCAGTCACATGAAAAATGAAACACGCTAAGAAGATGCTGATGTCCTCTAGTGACAGGACACCGTGTGCGTTTAGGTATAGCAGAGGAATAGTAGAATGCAAGTGCAACATGGGATTGGTGAAGTGCTTCTTTCCCATTGGGCACTGAACCAGTCACCACCAAATAGAGAAAAAATGCAAAAAAGATGCCGATGCCCAAAAGTGCGACACTCATGCTTTAGGAATAGCAGAGATATAAAGAGAATGCAATGCAACATGGGATGGGTGAAGTGCTCCTCTGCATCTTTCCCATGGGGGACATGAACAATTCCACTCTCAAAAGGGAAACTATGCTTAAGATGCCGATGTCCCCAAGTGACAGGCCACCGTGCTTGGCCCACTAAACTGCCAATTGTGCATGGTTGCGATGTGTGATCCGGAAGGAGAGAGAGCATTTGAGTAGGAGAGATAGCACAAAAACAGGGCCCTCACAAATTCTGATGGTTTTAATTCCCTCATCGTTATGACACTGACCTTGTAAAAAACCTCAGGGAAACATACCTTTCATATTGCTGTATGTGGGTTTATGTGTTGTCAAATCAATATTAATAACAATCAAATGTCTAAGGATTGTTGAGGTGCCCTATATTTACATGATTATGCATGTGTGGTTAATAGTGAGCAAAAGTTTGTGGCTTCAATCTTGGAGCATCTTGTGGTTTCAATTTTTTTCAAACCGTTAGATTATTTTTTTATGAAATGGAAACACTTGGAGAAAATCTTTCCAGAAATTACAAAATTAAAAAAAAAATAAGAAAATAAAATTTTGTATTTTTATCACATCTTTAAAGGAAATGGCCACACCACATTTTTTTTGATATGTTATAGAGCTATATGTATTTGACATTTGATTGAATTGAGTGATTCAGACTGCACACTGTAATTGTTCAAATTAGGTTAAAGACAATATCGTTGATTCACCTGAAAGAGTCAAAATATTTGAAATTTTAAGAAATGACTCAAAAGTGAAGGATGTCTGTAGAATTCTCATAAGTTACTTTTTCCAACTGAAGAATTGACAGAACCCAAGATACAAATCTCCATTCAATTATGTGTTGTAGTAAGTGTCCATACGGACAGTAATGACTAAAATATCCGATTTTGTCCTAATTAGGTTGCTTCTCCTCTTATCATTTACAGGGTATGTTAGGACACCTGTACTTGTTACAGACATGCATGCAAAAATCTGATTTTGGATGATTTTTTTCAACTTTCAGATTTAGCAAATTACTGATAGTACCGTTAAAGTTGGGTGATTTGACCAACAACCTCGTCCCTCCACTTAACTCCATCAAACTTGAGATTTTTGTTTAAAAAAAATTCATATTTTTTTTATTACCCCAGTGAAATTTAAGGCCCAAGAAATACTTCATTTTTAGAGATTAGGGGGTTTAGGGAGAATGGGATATAGGGGGTATGGGGTATGGGGGTTGGGTTGGGCAAGGGAGTTAGGGATATGGGGGAAGGGAGTTGGGGATATGGGAATATTGGGGTATGGGGTGGTTGGGGTATGGAAGTTGGAACTGGCCATATCCCCCTACTCAGAACTGCATATTTTAAATAGACCACAAACTTAAAGGTGCGTGTTCTGATCATCTTGGGACCCCTGATTTACCCGTAAGTAGTATCGATTTTGATATCAGATGAAAGGCCGTATTTTTCTCATTGTCCTCCCGGGAATTGAGCCCTCAAATCCATTTATTGCAAGCTATAAGCAAAAAACATCCAAATTTATAGTTAACACAATATTAGCACAATATGAATAGGGCGTGGTAAGGCGCATTATTGCTTCTACCATCAAACCACAAGTTGTTGATGAGGCGTATGTGCAAGTGCAGGCTTAATATCAAGTAGAGAAACAACAATAGGCATAAATCAGAACAAGCACCTTAAACATTGATGTCCAAAGTAGGGATGAGGTAATGGATAGATTTCTCACAATATAGAGAAGTTTCAATTCCCACACTACATTTTTTACAAAAATGCCATAGGCGAGGAGTTTTCTTTGAGAGCAGGAGCCAACCTAAGAGTATTTTTAAAATAAAAAACAGTTCAGAGCAATCTTTGACACAAAAGGTTTCCTGAAGTATAAATGCTAGACAAGGTATTGGAAAAATAGCGCTCCTGAAGAATGAATCTTCAAAAGATAATAAACATTTCCAGCCTCTGGACAGCAGATTCTTGCAATTTGGTGCCTTCTGGTTACTAAAGATACCTTGGTATCCACACAAAATCAACCTTGGCATCCACACAAAAATCCACCTTGGCATCCACACAAAAATCTACCTTTATATCCCACAAAATCCAGTGATATCCACCAAAAATCCAACATCTGGTATCCACACAAAAATCCACCTGAGTATCCACACAAAAATCCACCTTGGTATTGACACAAAATCCACCTGGTAAGTAATCTACACAAAATCCACCTTAGTATTCAAATCCACCTTGATATCCACACAAAACTCCACCTGACTATCCACACAAAACTCCACCTTGATATCCACAACAAAAATCCACCTGGTTCCACATAACAAAATCCATCTTGATATCCACACATAAATCCACCTTGGTATCCACACAAAATCCACCTTGGTATCCACACAAAATCCACATTGGTCTCCACACAAAAATCCACCTTGGTTTGTTTTTCCACACCAAAAATTCCACCTTGGTATTCCAACACAAAACTCCACCTTGTACCACACAAAAATCCACCTTGATATCCACACAAAATCCACCTTGGAATCCACACAAAAATCACCTTGATATCCACACAAAATCAACCTTGGTGTCTACACAACAAAATCTACCCATGGTATCACACAAAATCCAATGGTATTCACACAAAAACCCACCTTGGTATCACACAAATCCACCTTGGTATTCACACAAAAATACCTTGGTATCTACACTAAATCCACATTGGGATCCACACAAAAATCCACTTGGTATCCACACAAAACTCAATCTTGGTATCCAACAAAAATGTAACTTGGTATCCACACAAAATCCACCTGGTAACCACACAAACATCTACCTTGTAACACCACAAATCCACCTTTGATGTGAAATTACTGAAGACAGCTTGGTACTAAACCTGAGCGAAGGGAAATGACAGGCCACAATCATGGAGCTGTGCACTGTAACCCTAATGAATCACCCGCCATTACGGTGCTCAAAATGTGTGCGTATTGGACAACATTGCGTGGGAGGCTGTCTAGCAGAGGTGTCAATAACATGCACTGCTCTCAACAGAAGGTGCCAACATCACACAGGGATTTACTACCATTGCCTAGACCACATTCAGCAAACAAATGTAATATAGTAAATTGGTGGCCATAGTAATGAGGTGAATTCAGAATAATGTTTGTCTAACTGATATATAAACTAGAATTGCGCGGTCTCTGCTTTCGTGCTCAACTATATTCAAAGAATGATAAGCGGGGCTTACCCCATGGACTTTGACCCTGGCACTGGACCTTTGACCTAACAAATATGAGGGATTGCATGGGGCACTATGACACAAGTTTGGTTCCAATTGAAGTTCAACTTTTTTTCAATTTGAGGTCAATTTAAAAGAAATCTTAACCCCAATTGTGACACACACATACATCAACACATCACACAACATACACATACTTACACACGCACAACGGATTGCGAAGTGGTCCCTGCCAGCATAGATGGAGGCACAATAAAACTTTGGACATCCAAACAATCTGATTTGCTACAGTTGTGATCGAAATTTCTAAGCCATCAACACAAATCAAACGACGAAACATGCACACACATGCATGTTGCAGGCATGTGTGCACACAAAACACACTGCACATTGACATATGGTTATCCAAACCCAAAGACTAGGCAGAATCACATTGAGTGCTGATATGTCCCGCTGAATGTCACGTCAGCAAAGAACTCAACTATGTTACAAAAAAGGGATCCATAACTCATGTGCCCATGAAAACATTTTAAAGTATGTTAATACATAATAATCACTCCAAGGTTAAACATTTGGGCTTCTTAACAATTTCCACACACATTACACAACACACTGCACAGGGGGACCATTTATAGTCCATATCCAAACGTGTTCTGGTGGAGACAATAAAAGACAATGGGAGGACTATAATATTTATTTTTATATACTCATATTTAGATACCTTGTCATTGATTGGTTAAAAGTGGAGGCATAAAGTCAACTAGCTTCAAGAATTGAACCAAAAATGACTATTACCGGGAGAGCGGGCATTCTCATTATGACCTATACCATGGACACCTTCTTCCCAACATAGAGACCGCTGTAAGGGACTCTATATCCATCCGTATTATGAGTGTTACATATTGAAGCTGTGTAAGAGATCGCATTTGCATTTTGACGGGATATGCATGCCGAACCAGCCTGGAGTCTGGCCGCCGAATGACAGTACGGAGTGTAACCAAAAATGTAGTGCAAGTATGATGCAGGCTTGGCAAGGAAAATGGCTGAATCGCAGAGGTACATGTATTCATTGCTATGAGCTTGTAAATATCTGAAAGGAACAGAGATGCCGCTCATAGGGCTAATAACAAAAAGGCAGGCTAAAAGTACACCGTAAAATTCGGGATTATAATTTGACAAGCGATAACCGGCCATTCTGCAGGGCCGTAAAGTTGCTTGACTGCTGAATCGGAGTGTACGCATTATGCGACAAAAAATTGCAAGAAGTCGATTACGGTGATCCGTTTTTTTTGGACTCCACATCACTTCCTGAACACAAGAAAGGTTGATTGCTAATTCTTATAAGTTTGGACCCTAAGTTACACAAAAATTGTAACCATGGCAGCATGCCATGGCCTAAACATGTATACATATAATATTTTAGGCTGTGTTCGCATCCTGGCTTAGAAATAGAATGTCCTTTTAACCACTCAGTTGACCGAAATCTATATATCGGTATATAAAACAAATATTGACTGCTTTTTATTCGGAGAATGGTGAAACTTATGGCCCTCGGTGATCTCGAAACATTACTATGCCCCTCGGCCTTACGCCTCGGGGCATACTATGGTTTCGAGATCCACCTTGGGCCTTATAGTTTCAACCATGTGCCCCTCAAGCAGTCAAGATTTGTAATATATCGTTGTAGTTTGCACCAGGCAGAACCCAAATATTGCCTTTTTTCCAATGCGCAAGACAAGGGAGGCTCCAGAAGGGCAAAAGAATGATTTTTTTTGGGATGAATGAAATATGGATTTTTAGAGTAGGAGGAGGAAACCAAAGTGCTCAGAAAACAAAACTGCAAGATATGGGTAATGGATCTAACCAAATCACATGCAAAACACTGGGGTCAACGGGAAGTGAACCCGAGCGAGTCGCATTGGTTGAAAGGTTAAAAGACTAGGCCGATACAATAGCTGCCCTCCCAAAATGAGTTTATCTGTAAAACATTTTGGTGTGAGACAGACAAGATCCTTGGGTAATGGGATGCTTCAATTAAATAAGAGAGTCCGTTCCAATTCGAATAGATTACAATTCAGCTCAAAGCCAAAATTTATTCTTACCACCCCCCTAAAAAAACCAGTCTTTAGACTGTATAGTTAGTTCATTTGACACTGAACACTCGCCACAAAGCCAAACTAGTTTAATATTGCCCACTACAGAGTGAACAGACCTGAGCAAA
The DNA here is from genome assembly GCA_023653785.1 of Ophioderma brevispina. NCBI lineage: Eukaryota > Metazoa > Echinodermata > Ophiuroidea > Amphilepidida > Ophiodermatidae > Ophioderma > Ophioderma brevispina. Next base: position 7,327 of record JAMKCH010011091.1, read on the forward strand.
TACGGTAGTTAATGACACCGCTGTTCGTATACTCAGACAAATCAAGTATAATACAGACTTTAATAGCTGTTGAACAAGGAGATGGCAGCCAACAGGTTGCTGAGCAAAGCACTAACGTCTTCTATGCTGTGATGTATATGCTATATGGGGGTATTCTGTGTTTTTAAGTTTCCCATAAAGGCCGTCCGGTCCTTTAGACGGATATGAATTAAAAAGTTCATTTGGGAAGCCATCTCAAACCACTATCCAAATTTGGAAGCATCTCACACCACTAAACCCGGATGGGCTTCCCATTTGGGGCCAACAAACAAACCAAAGACTGGGTTCACATTGGAGAAGCCATATCAAACACTTATCAAATTTGGGAAGCCATCTTCAAAACCAAATATCCAAAGGGGACTGGGTTCCCATTTGGGAATAGGAAGTTAATCTCAAACCAATAACCAAAAGACGGGTTCCCCATTTTGGAAGCCCGAAGCCATCTCAAACCATAACCAAAGATTGGGTTACATTTGGGAAGCCATCTCAAACCACTAACCAAGATTGGGTAACATTTGGGAAGCCCATTCAAACCACTAACCAAGACAGGTTTCCATTTGCATCTATTCTGTACTTCTTTTGGGTTTTTCTCCTCCTCCCCTTTCACCCCTAATCAGTAAGCCAGCTCAAACCACTAACCAAAGATTGGGTTAACATTTGGGAAGCCATCTCAAAACACAACCATAACGGGTGAACCATTGGGAAGCCATCTCAAACTGTGGAAGCAATCTCAAACAGTTTGAGATGGCTTCCATATGTGAACCCAGTTTTTGATTAGTGCTTTCAATGAAACCACTACTAAAAACAGGGTTCACATTTGGCGAATGCCATCTCACAACCACTAACCAAAAACCACTAACCATACCGCCATCCAGAAGATAAACAAATAGAAATAATTAATCATCAAAAACCTAATTTTTTTTTTTTTTACCACCAAATACTACGTACCAATAGTTAGAAAAAAATGACCAAGCAACCAAATTTAAGTTGTAGAAAGTTGTTCATAAAAGCTCTTTTCATATTTTGCTGCTAAATAAGCAATACTAGGAAATACTTCTACTTTTGGTTCCAACAGAACTTAACAGGTCCACAATATCTCCCATAAAATTTAAACATTACTTTGATGATTAAAACCATTTTGAGGCTTTGGTGCATTTATGGCTAATTTATGTTATGACGTCATCAAGTATCTACAATGCAAGTTTTGTTTCCCTTGAGTTTTGAAAATATTATTACAAAATATTGTGACTTACAATTTATAATGTTATTTAACTAATCAAAATTAAGATAACACCATTATTGGATTTTGTATATTTTGGTCTAATTGTGTTATGCGTCTTGTAAACAAAAAATCTACAACATTTGTATCCTCTCTTGATGTATTACCACAAAATATTGTATGGCAGCGGTCCCACCTAACCAGGTCAATGCTTTGAAAATCTGCACTAGTAATAAGCTGCTTCATCCTCTCCCGTTGATGTGTTAAGATAAAGCAATACAAAGCACATTTTCTAGCTTTTAAAGCGTCCCCCCCAATTTTCAAAAAATTGAAATTTTTTGACCACCGTAGTGTTGAAATTGTCTAGTAAACTATACTGCGAATGGTAATGCCTCAAAATGAGCATATTTGTCATAAAAGAAGCGGGAATTGTTATTAGAATCGGCATATCCAATTGTAATTAACGGTGGAGCTGGAAATAACATTTTGTCCATCCATTGAGAAAATAGTGCCACCTCAATAAAATGGACCTCTAAACTTGACTTGCATAACCAATAGTAAACAACTAATGGATGATCCTAGACACATTAGTGGCACAATTTTTCTGATCAATTTATTCTTTTGCGATGGACAAAGTGCGAGCTTTACCATCACAGTGAGCCACTTTACCAATGCAAACGCTGACAAAAATCTCAAAATCCTTTGAAAATTGGGGGCGCCTTCAAAAATGTGCTGTATTTTGCTTTAAGGGGATCAACATTATCAGACAAAGGTCCTCATTTTGGGGCATTGAAAAAAAAATCATTCATCAGCATGAAGAGTATTTTTTTGCACATGTGTATATGTTTCCACAGGTGCCCAATACTCAAACGGCAATTAAGTGGATTAAGATGCTATCATTTGCCAAACATGAATATTGGGACTTGAGAATCATTCCCAATATGTTGAGAGCCCTCGGATTAGTCCCTGGCGATGAACGCCAATTTGAACAGATGATTCTCCGAGGTTTCCATGGCGTTTTGTGTGACAGTTTTAGATTATAACCCTGATAGATAGCCTCGCTGATAATATGCAATTGTAGCATTTGCTTACGTACAGAGAGGTGGTATATTAATGTTCACTATTTACCGCTTTCTATTTTTAATTTGTTAATGAATAGCAGATTATGAATTAACCTAACTCTTACTATCAATCTAAGTTAAAATCCTTCAAGCCGATAACTAAGTAGTTTTAAATTTCAAGCCGATAACTAGTTTAAAATATTAGTGGGGGACTGTAGTGCACAGACCTCATGTGAGTGTGCAATCTGGATAAAACTGTGAATTTTGGTACACAAGTACTTTATGCATTGATAATCAAAAAAATTGATGGAAGCACTTGCCACACCCCTTTCATGGACCCCAGCTTGGAGTTCAAGGTTACACAGGGGTAAAAAATTTAAAATGTTCCGATTGTGTTGAAAAGCACACTATGATGTTTGTCTGGTTACAAGGATTCCAAAAAGGTATAGTTTATACTACCTATGGCTTATAGTTTTGGAATTATGGGGTAAAAACTGTAAAAATGGTGAAAAAGTTAATTTTGGTTTGTACAGGGGTCAAAAATTAAAAGTTACTCCAATTTTTGTAAAATGTGGTTCAAGTTGTTGGTCCAGCCCATAAAATGAAATTATGGAATAGTTTTGAGTGTTAGTTATTAACCAAAATGGCGAATAAAGTCAACAGCTATTGGGTTCTATTGACCTGTGACCTATTTTGTTGGATAACATGAAAACTGAGCATAACAGATAAGGTAAACTATTCCTTATTTCATTCCTTTAAGCTAGGGAAACAATTTGCACCACATATTACCTGAATTAAAGCAACTTTTAACTTTTGACCCATGTACACACCAAAATTGACTTTTTCACTATAACTTCGAAACTATAAGCCATAGATACTGCAAACTATACCTTTTTGGAATCCTTGTAACCAGACAAACATCATGGTGTACTTTTCAACACAATTGGAACATTTTACAATTTTGACCCCTGTATAACCTTGAAACCCAAGCTGGGGTCCATTAAGGGGGGTTGGCAAGTGCTTCCATCAATTTTATGGATTATCAATGGCTAAAGTACTTGTGTGCAAAAAACTCACAATTTTATCCGGAAGTGCACACTCTTTCACTACAGTCCCCTGCTATATAGCTCTCTTAAAATATTTTTCTCTGCATTTTCTAAAACCCAGCACTGCAAGAAGCAATAAAATATATCTCTTTTCAATTCCAATATCCTGCAGCAATTTAAACCACACAAAATCTCAATTTCAGGACTCTGAACATGCAGAGGTAATGATATATTCATGCATTTTCTAACAGATTCTCATATTCCACATTCACCAAAGCTACCTTTAAAATTCTAGATCTTTGACAGAAATTCCTTTGTCCATAAGATCTAGGCAGAAAATATTAAAGCAGCTTTTGGGAAACCAATAAAAAAAATGTGTGAATTGATACCACATTCATCAAGCCACAAAGTAACAAAGACAGATTGTGATTTTGTAAAAATATATTCACAGAATAAATGACCCAAAAATGCTTCTAAGCTGGATTTAAAGGGATTCACTAGTCTTTGTCAAAGACGCCTCAAAATTCTGTCCATTGCACCGACCACAATAGGATCACCAAAGGCACATGCCGAGGTCGAAGACCGAGGGCAAACGATGCGAGGCATCTTTTGCACAAATAGCCATACTTCTGTGCTAGCATGATAATGTGTCAAATCAAAGAGAAATTCCAAGAAATTTGTATCAGAAAATCTCCAAGTGTCCCTTTAAAAGTATTGCTTCTGTGGTAGCATAATGCGTCAATATCTTTGTCAAAGATGCCTCAAAATTATGTCCACCAACAATGACAGGATCGCCGAAGGCACATGTCGAGGACGAAGACCGAGGTCAAGTGGAGTGAGGCATCTTTGCGCAAATAGCCATACTTCTGTGCTAGTATAATGTGTCAAATCAAAGAGAAATTCCAAGAAATTTGTATCAGAAAATCTCCAAGTGTCCCTTTAAAATATTGCCTCTGGAAGAATCTAATGAAGCACTCAATTTACTACACCATCTCGAGATAATTTTAAAAGACAACACTCATATATATCTTCCTTCTCCAATGGCAATTTACACAGTTGATTTCCTTTGCCAACAGAACACACATTTTACCTCATGAAAAAAGTTTCCTACAGGCTTCACTGAACGCACATTTACCTCATGAAAAAAGTTTCCTACAGCCTACAGGCATCACTGCAGTAACTAGAAGGGCAAACAATTAGTCCAGAAAATGACTAATCCATCTGAAATCCATACTCCGCGGTATTCCAAAGTTCCCCATTATTCCAAAGATCCCTACCTGCAGGGGGGGAGGGGTACTGTATTCCAAGGTGGATATCATGCTCGTGCTTGTGTACAAAAATATAATTAGGATCATTTTTTGAGATTAGGTGATGTAGGTGCGTATATAGTTTTGAGTATGAAAATCATCAAAAATACAAAATTAGGCTTTTCACATCAAAAATTATGTGATCAGGGTGTAATATTTTGAATACTTGTAAAAAATCACATATAAATTCTGGAAAATAATGGATTTTCTTTCTAATTTTCTCCTGACTTCACATGGTAGATTCCCCGGGTGATTTTAATCATTTTTTAATGTTTCATTTCATTTCCATGTGCTAATCAACACTATAAAATACTGATCTTTGAAATTTAAAAATAATGAATTTACGCCCTAGATATGAATTTTAAAGAGTTTTTCACAGTTTTGTCCCTATGGCTCTTAAACATTCTTTGAAATTTAGAGAATGTACACTAAAGTAGTGATGTGTGCAAATTGATACTTTTACACAAAGAGTAAAATAAAATACAAAAAAAATCAATGAAATCATGCAAGAATATTTCCTTTATTAGCAAAGGGTACAATAACAGACTATAGCCGGCTCAGCATATAGTTATAGGCACATCATATATAAACATACTTGTGTTGGGTAGGAAAATTATATCTAAATACTTGTTTAGGGTACTTGTTTAGGGTAGTACAATTAAACCAAAATGCTTGTTTAAGGTAGCAAATCAAACCAAAATACTTTTTAGGGTAGCAAAATCAACCAAAATACTTGCTCCGGGTATTTTTCTTGCCAAGTGAAAATATACACTACACTTGGGGTAATTTGGGCAGCCATACTCAAGCATGACATCCACCTTTAAATACAAGTGCCCCTCCCCTGAGTCTGTCTGAACAAACGATAAGAAACTATGATAAGACCATGGCTTGAGGAAAATAACTATACAAAAAGCAACCCCTTCAAATTCTGCTCCCATTTTGTTTTACAAACCTCTAAAGAGATGTGCATTGTATGTAAAGTACGCCTGGCCCCAACTTGACTCAGATTACTCATGATATATTACTTGATATATTTTTACACAATTTAATAATTGCAGGCTTGAATAATGCCATTTTGTGCTTGCAGCCAGGTGAATTGGAGAAAAGGTTGTATTATCATTAAATTGCTTGAAAAATATAATCTTGTGGAGATCACATTTCCCAGCAAATAAGCTCCATTTACTTGCAGAAATTTAGCCTCATCCCAAGGGTGCTCAAGTCCTGCACCTTATAACCACCACATCCATGAACTTAGCCTCCTTGTAATCCAAACTGGATTAATCCCAACCATTAGAGGGCAAAGTTCATCTACTCATTGCAGTGGCATGCACAAGAAGGAACTTGGTACGATTCCGAGATTATAGATTGCTGACTCCACAAGTATTGGATGCCGACAGCTGAGCCACCTACAGATTTTTTTTCCTTCTAAATTTGCCCTGGCCTTCTGAATATTGACTGCAGTATAAAATATAACGTCAGATGAATGCAAGAAGGTCGTAAGTGCTATAGCTGCTGTTTGTCAGAAACTCCCATCAAACACACTATTATGCCAAGTCTTTGGTTAGTGGCTCTTGAAACTTCTTGAAATAGTTCTTCAGGTGACTGTGTCACCTGAAGAACCATTTGAAGAGCCACGGACTCAATGAGAGATAAATTAAAAATCTAATATGTGGCAGCACACAGATGTACCACATGGCAGCTATTTCAATTAAGACCCTTTTTGCACTCACATGACAATTTCAGCTTACAAATTTTCCCCTGCAGGTGGGAAGCACTCTATCCTGCTTTCATTTATAGATTGTCCTTTGTGAGCTTTCATTATACACTATGAAAATATTGATAATGGCTGCTGTGGTCAGGGTAATTATGATGTTTTAAATAACATGATTGTTATGATTGATTTAATCAGATGTTTTAATAGTATTTTATTTGCATGTTTTAAGTATATTTTTTATGAGAAATATAATACTTTCAGTTTTTAGTAAGGAATGCTCTATTAGATTTCAAAGGGGTGGATACTTCTTGGAAAAAAAACAAATGTCATACCATCCAACCAAGAAAAAAACACCTTGTACTGAAAAACAAAATAGATTTATGTGCTTCTCCCCTATTTGTTGGCACTACCCATGGGAGTATGGATAATTTTTAAAATCTTGGGAGGGGGGATTGAAAAATGTTTGAACTCTGAGTGACAATAGTCAGCTGTATGGCTCAGAGGTATAATCCCTTGAGGACTTTGACCACATTTCTTACAGTATCTCTGATTGGCTCATTACATGATATAACATGATATAACCTATGAGTACCCAATCAAAACAGACTTTCTATATATCTGTTCAAACCTTTAAAGGTACATTTCGTGAAAAAAAAAAAAAAAAAAAAAATAATCAAATTTCGTAGAAAGAACACGCCATATTTGGTTAAGAACACACCATATTTGGTAAAGAACACACCATACATGGATTATGGGGGCATTCTGGCTAATTTATCACTCAAATATGGTTTTTGAACATTTTTTTTTATTAATCGCTATTGGGTTTCCCTGGGTTTCCATTGAAGTGTTGGCTCGCTGAGCCAACATCGAGCCTGACAAGGAGGTATTTACTTAAAATAGCGAAAATGTGTCTACCAGCAGAAATGTGTCTACCAGCTGAAGCTCGAAGCGTTTGTAGGGATTCGCGGAACGTTCGTTCCACGAATCCAAAAATGTTTGAACTCTGAGTGACAATAGTCAGCTGTATGGCTCAGAGGTATAATCCCTTGAGGACCTTGACCACATTTCTTACAGTATCTCTGATTGGCTCATTACATGATATAGCCTGATATAACCTATGAGTACCCAATCAAAACAGACTTTCTATATATCTGTTCAAACCTTTAAAGGTACATTTCGTGATTCTAGCACCTTCTGTTTTATTCATTGTTCACTAGTTATCCTTGAGAAAAGCTGATTCACAAAATTTGAGTTGATCCCGATCTTGCGGTTTTGTGTTATGAGCAATTGCTTGTTTCCCAAAGTCCCATAGGCCACTGTGCTGTAATTTATGTCTGTTTACGGACAGAAAATACAAAATTGCGAATTTCTTACAGATACGACCGAATTTGCATGTAAGATTAGGTACACATGGATTACTAAGGCTAACGGTTCAGATGATATAAAAATCTCAACTTTTTTTAGGTAAGTTGGGGGGACGAGGTTGTGGATCACGAAATGCCCCTTTAAGCTTTTCTTACACCATCTCTGATGGCTAAATATATCAAACGACAATCTTGTGCAAAATTAGTTGGGACAATGAGCTTCCTGACCTCGTTTTTACTACCTATGAGTGGAGTATTTTGTTAGCACATGCTTTCTTTGAGGTTAATATTTATTTACCTTTGTTACCTCCCCTCCCAGCTCCCGCCTCACCAAGCAAATGTTGAGATAAACATACAGCACCATCACTCACAGGTACCAATATCAGCCAACATTGATATAGGAGAGCGGGGCAAGGGTCATTATGACAAAGTATCCCAACAATTTCGCACAAGATTGTAGGCTGTCCCCAAATTTTTCAATCACCTGGCTTTTTTAAAGCACTACTTGTTTGAAAACCATTTTTTGTGATTACCTGGCTAGGCTTGTGGGGTGCATATCCACTAACTAATCGAACTTGATCTGGAGGATTCACACCAGTAAATAACTTGAGAAACAGGTAAGTCCAGCCCCCACTGCAAATGAGGCGGGTTTTTTTTTGGTGACCCTCGCCTAAGTATACCCTAAAAACTGAGAGAAATTGCGAGACCTGGGTTGCAAATCATGGTTGCTATCAATATTAAGTATAAAATCTGTAGGAATATCAAAAAAAGGTTGTCATTGATATGTTATTTTGATCCGACAAACCAATTTTAACCGTATTCTTACAGGGAACACCTGACTGAAAAAGTGCTCTGACCTCCAGGGTCCACGGTGCATGCTAGTCTTCACGGTCCAGTCGCTCGAAAATTTTGGGGATAACTACCCTAATTTCATGATTGATTGGGTAGGAGATATGATGACCTTCAAGCAGAATGTTAGCTTTAAGGTCTGAGATGTTCCATTGAGGAGAAAATTACATTTTCATCTCGGCCATTTTGTACAGGAACGAATGGGACCAGGATTTAGTGGTTTGAAACCTGGACAGGCCCAAGCTACACCCACTCACCAAGTTTCGTGACAGTACAACCCCGGCCTCCGAGAAAGAGGGCGGACAGACACACAGACAGATAGACAGACACACAGACAGACAGACAGACACACAGGCAGATAGACAGACACACAGATACACATGGCCTATTATAATAAGTGCCCTATTATAATATAGTAAGATACCCCCCCAACAGATTTCTTCCCTTGTCTTTGGCTACAGAAATGCCTTGAAAGTAAAACATACATCATATAAGACGATTTCGATTCGATTCATTTCAATATAAAATATAGGTTAAATTTAGTTTGCACCTATAGTAAATTAGAAATTTCACAATTTTTGAAATAATTCTCAGCTTAAATCCTTTCACATGGGGATATCTTTGACAGAAAGCTTTACATTAGTGCAGAAAACACTGGAATTTTCATATTTTTAAGTGACACCTGTTATGTGAAATCTCTCATTGCACCTTTTAAAGGTGCAACAAGAGATTTCACATATCAGGTGTCCCTAAAAAAATAGAAAGTACTGATTTTTGCCCTGATGATGTAAAGCTTTCTATCAAAAATAACCCCATCTGAAAGGATTAAGCTGAGAAATGTTTCTTTGGTACAAACATTTTGAAATGTCTAATTTCGTATAGGAGCAAATACGAAATTCAGCCTATGTTTTGTCTTGAAATATAAGCAAATCAGAATTACTTTTTTCTCACTTTTAAGACTTTCTGTAGCCAAATACAAGGTAAGAAATCTATTGAGTGTCTAGTCTATATGAAATTACTTATATGACACCATATTTGGGTGTCTCAAAAATCTCTCGTTGCACCTTTAAGGAAACTACCACAAGCCATAACCTAGCATTCCAGAAAATCATGTGTAATTAACACTTATTTCTAAGACATTTTCCTACAATGTGTTATCTGCCTGGGTGGACATCTTGTCTTTCCAGGATGCCTGCATCACCTGTAACCCAGTTATTGACACAAACAGACAAGGAGTGGTCTACCCATTGGCACAATATTTATCAGCGTGCATTATTGTCTCTATTTGCTTGGAATAAATGTCAAAGAACAGTGAAACGACATTGGCGGCCGTCATTTCAGATACTGCACAGACTGAGGGTTAGTGTAGGGCGAATTGCAATCCGTAATTAAAGGTATATTTGTCATTTTTTGGCTTAAGTTAATGGATGACCACTATCAGCAGAGATCCCAAATGTTAGTTTATGGATCTTGTCTGGGACGCAACCACTTAAATTGGTTGATTTTTCACAGAAAATTTCCTTAGATGTGGATATGAATTAAAAAAATACATCGCGGTCCCCCCCCAGAACGCGAGTGTCCCCATTCTACCGTGCAGTTGTGAATGGGGCCAAAGGTCACCTAGGTCACAAAGGTCACAGGAGGGTCACCAACATGTCACCCCACCCCGGCCCCCTCCTTTCCAACAAGGTACAACTCATCGTACCTTACGGAACTCACACTGCATGCAATCTATTAAGGGGTTAGCATTTTGACTCCACCAAAGTTCACATGAGGTCACCAAGGTCACATGAGGTCACCAACTGTCACCCCACCCCACCCCCTCCTTTCCAACATTTACATCATCGTAGCCTTATGGAACTCACACGACCTGCATAATTAATGAGTTTTAACATTTGATCAGCACAGGTCCACTGAGTCACCAAGGTCACATGAGGTCACACCATGTTCACCTATCCACACCCTCCTTTCCACCAGTTACATCATCGTAGCCTTCACGAACTCGTACAAAGCATGCAATAATATTAAGGATTAACATTTTGACCACATACACACACACACACAGACATAGTACCAGAGTAATCCCTATTTCCTCTGCAATTCTTGCAGACGACACAAAAAACCACAAAACATCAAATCAACAGGTGAATCCAACTCTAAAGTCAGCACTCACACAGAGTGGAAAGATATCCCACATCCAGACCATTGCTCCTGTAAGTATGGATCTCCACACCATCAGATTACATTGACAACATTTGGCATAAGAGTAACATTAGCAAAACATTAATACTTAGAGCCCTACTACATGCATCATAGGTGTGCATACAGTATATATTTTTAGTTGCTTTTAAAATGTTTGCTCCAAAGCAAAGACTAGGCTTGTTGGGGGACTCATTGAATGCATTTTGCATGCTGATATTCCGTATATAGTAAAAAATACAAATTTTTAAACATTTTTGGGGAAAAAATGAAAAACAAAATAATAAACTCAGAACAAATATAGTTCCCCTGTAGGCAGGGTCCGAAGCATTTAAGAGAATAAATGCCTAAGAAGTCGCACAATATAACCCACCAATGCACTATTGGGCTGTTTAAGTTTGGAATTTCAAATCCATACCATACCTGTAGAGCAGAGCATTTAATAAAATGCAAAAAAAATAACTCGGTCCCTCTCGGACCGCTTGTGTGTCGCCTGCCGTCGCGTTAGTGAATGATAGGCCTAACATGACCTTTGCACCTTGATATGTGACCTTTGACCTCATCAACAAATGAGGGATCCCATGTTGGCACCTATGATCAAGTTTGGTTCCAAGTTAACTTCAACTTTTCAAATGAGGTCAATTTTACATTTTTAGCCCATATTTAAAAAACAACTTGACCTCACATGCTTTTGACCCTTGGTATGTTACCTTTGACCTCCATCAACAAATGAGGGATCCATGTTGCAACCTATGATTCAAGTTTGGTTCCAATTGAAACTTCACTTTTTCATATGAGGTCAATTTTACATTTTCAGCCTATTTACACTTTGACCTCAACACGACCTTTGACTTTGGCATGTGACCTTTGACCTCATCAACAAATGAGGGATCCCATGTTGCACCTATGATTCAAGTTTGGTTCTAATTGAAGTTCAACTTTTAAAAAAAAAAAAATTTTACTTTTTCATCAGACCAGCTATTTTACAACTTGACCTCACATGACCTTTGAACCTTGGCATGTGACCTTTGCCTCATCAACAAGTGAGGGGATGCCATGTTGCACCTGTGACCCAAGTTTGGTTTTTAAATCCATCAAAGTATGTGATATTACATGAAATGTTAACCCTTTGTCACAACAGACATCACAGACCTCAACAACAGCATCATCAACAAACCGACACTACAGTGGACAAAGGTCATCAAAATTCCCCCCCTATGTTGCTTCCTGCCTTAGGGCCGGCGACACAAAAAGAATCCACAAATAATACACAAAATGCAATCCTTGGCCATCGCTTTATGAAATCCATAATCCCCCATAGTGGAGGAGGAGATTAGGAGGGTTGGTTTGAAGATGGATGCATTGAATCGGGTTAAGTGGAAGACGGAGTAAAGTTCGTTCATCCCTCGCTGCACTGGTGCAGTGCCGATAAATCGATCACCTTGCTGCACAACTCACGTAACCTCTGCGTTTAAAATAAATTTAACTCTGTTGCAGTACTGCCAGCAGTATACTGGACAGAGACCTTAATTCGAGCACTGCAAATTACCGCAACGCATGTTGCAGTGAGTATGAACTAATTAAGGGCAGTTGCTGTGAGTGCGAGGTGTAATCCGGCCACCCCCATTTACTGGGGACAAAAAACTGACTTTAAAAACTTTGGTTCTACTACTTACTACTAACGCCCCTATAGAAGACTATACAAATTTTCCACAAGGGAGACTGCAGATCTCACTGGAACAGCCCATTAGGGTTCATGGCAGAAACTTTGGAGAATATAGCCACCTCATGCTAAATCTGTTTGTCCTCTAAAATTGCTTTACAATATATTTTACAAGATTCACTTCCTTGTGATTTGTAATGGTAATATGCATCACCGAGATTAAGACTGACTAAAATATGTCTGGGTGCCGCTGGGTTTCAAGTGTCGGTTCTTTAGATATATACATCTACAAGGAGTTGTATATATCCTTGAGCTAACCAAGCAAGGTTCTTTCGCTTATTTCATTATTACTTTGATGCTTGTGAAGTTATGCGACAAGTAAACCGTATCCATGCAATTAACTTGTATATATTCATTTTCTTATGAGGGAAAAAATGTCTTTAAATTTGAAAATTATTTGGCTCTTGCTTCCAGCTACCTGTAGCATTTATGCATGCTAAATTAACCATGAATTATTAACCCACAAATATGTTTTGAGGCTTTTGTTTCTTCTCTTTCAGATATGGTTAGCAACTCCCACCAAACTTTATATTTGAACAATTTGGGTTTGCAAAAACACACTATTTCCCACCTCCCCTCAAAACAAAATGGATAAGTTTTGGAAGTTTGTTGCACACTGAGTTGAGGGAGGCCAGTGCATCATTTGTTCTCTATCATTAACATGAATTAGCAAGAAAATCTCATCTGTCTTTTGTTTCCGTTCGCCAATTTTCCCCGCTTAAAACAAATTTCCAAGGGGTAACACCCCTAAATATGACAGTGTTTCAAGCTTTGATTACATTGGCGGCGACACGGGTGTGAAAAATATTTAGGGGTGAAAACAGTCAAAATTCTTGATTACTTGAATGTTTCTAAGGGTAAAAGTATATTTTTCAGATTTTGGCACTAAACCCTCATATTTTTCACGCGATTTTGAGAAAAATTCATATTTGTGGCCAATTTTAGCCAAAAACATGGCTGTTTTCAGGGTGACAAAAATGTTGACTTGCTAATTATATCACCTGCTGTGAGTGTATGAACATGAAAACTCCTAGTAGTAACTAATTCTTGTATGCTAATCATGTGACAGAGGGTCATTTGTAATTTCAAATCATTACATGGGATCAATCTATTTCTTTATGTTTTGTATCAGGGTTAGAAAGTCGGCCGTCAGGGTGACATTGATTTGGGAAAAAATGCAATTTTTTGCCAAATTTTGTGAGTAAAAAAGCCATAACTCTCAATGTTAGCTATGGTGATGCTCTTGTGTCCTTTCTTGTTCAGTATTTAATAGCTTAAAAGTGATATAAAACTGACTTAGTTGAATGTACTGAAAAAAAATAAGTAGTAATATGTTACCCCACCCCGTAACATTCGGAGGTTTTTTGTGATGAAAAAAAAATAAAGGCCTTTGCAAAAAAAATAAGTCCTTTAATAAAACTGTGAGGTTTAGGCTAAACACATTAAACTTGCTATAGCCAAGACCTCCGCTAGAGCAAGTTTATATTTGTTTTATCCCCGAGAGTCCCAGTTTTGAAGACTTATTTTATTTGCGACGACGATTTTTGCTCAAATTTAGGACTTCGGGCAGAATAGGCCTAACATGCTATGGGAAAAAATTTTCCATTAATAATTATGGCATTTTTTTATTTCAGATTCAGTTTCTACACCAAATTTCACCCTAGAAAATGGTATTTTAAGTAGGTTTCTTCCCTTTATTTTTCCACCATTCTGTCCCCCAAACGTAAGTCAAAGCTTGAACGCTGTCATATAAGGCAATTTATTACTTTAACACGCTATTTTTCCTGAATTTTGAAACTCCACCGCCCTGACTGGGTGGATGCGCTAACATAACTTGCAAGTGTTTGGCCTGAAATCTGTGTATTAAGAAAAACAACACATTTTATCTGATACACACTTTCCTATGGGTGCTTATAAAAAATCTGACTTGAGATAAACAAGCATTTCCCTGCAAATTGCAGATTTTTGAAGTACAATATTATGCTCGGGACATGACCAGTACATTTTTTATCCTTAAAATCGTTACTCTTTGTTTACTCTGTACTGTGTTTGAGTACCATCAGCTGCATGTCACTGCCGAAGACAGAAAAAGCAAATTCTCAAATCCTAATTTCTAATTGTAACTCCGGATTTAAAAGTTAATATAATAGACTTCCACCCTTTTATCTGCTCAAACTTATCGGTGCTTGTCCTTTCCATAATAACCTTTTCTGCAACTAAAATAGCATGAAGTCTGAGTTTGCATATGGGAATACAGCCATTTATTCTAACATCACAGACCTATACAAGGTTAAATTACCAAAAGCACAATGCCTTGTGGGATTAACTTATACACATCTCTGACATGAATCCATGTGACTGATAATGCACCCAGGACTCCACGCGCATTCAAATCATAAGACATGAATACACTATGTTACTTCATAAGGATCTTGAAGCGAGCCTAGGCATTATCTTCCTTTGCATGTTGTATTGACTGCATTCGGCATTCTACATACTCATCAAAGCTGTGTTAAATGTTGTGGCATTTTTGAATAGGAGATGCCTTAAGGTCAGTGTGAACCTTGAGTTCCGAGATCTATTTTGGTTTGTAACGTTGAAATATTTGTTATTGTTTGTAAAAGTATACTTTCTAAGAAAGAAAATTGACGATGAACCCGATGATGGGCATCAATTTAATGTAAAACTTTTAAAAACTTAAAAAACGAAAAATACTAAAAAAACACGATTTTGTCCCCAAAATTTTCAGGACAGTCATAACAAACAATTCGAAAACAGGAGTTGAATTTTCGGATTCTTATGTTATTTTTAGAAACAAGACAAATTTGTCTGGGACGGTTTTTTCATTTTTTTTAAAAATAGAGCTTACTTTTCGAAATATAAGGAAAAATGTCAAAAAGTGTGATTTTTACCTTTTCTTCCAAAATTTTAGTATATATTGGCGAATAATCTTAGTTACATCATCTAAAAATGAAAAATTTAGAAAACCGTCCCTAGAGAAGACGCGATTGCTATCGTAGGAAGTAAACCTTACCTTTTTACTTCGGTATTTTGGAGTATCTTTTTGCAATTTTTTATTTTGGCCAAATTTTGCGAAAAGGACATTGAGAAATCCGTGTTTTAAGTAAAACTGACTTTTCACGCCATTCAAGCTGTCCTTCTCCAATAACTTTATCTTTGAACTTTTCTAAATTAAGTATGTTGTGCAAGTGACGGAAATACCTCTTTATGCACTATTGAATCAACATATTTTTTGTCCTCTAACCAGCAATTAGGAAGAAATTGAAATTTCATCTGTCTAAATTGCGCTTTGTTTACAATTTTGCAATATTATTTTTCGTTTTTCCAAGATTCGTTCGCTCAAAAGTACATTAAAACCGCGCACGCTTCATTACGCAGCAAAATTTCACCGCGCGACGCGATGGTCGCCCTTGCGCCTGACGGCGTGAAAAGTGCTTAAATTACCGCCGTTTAGACCGAGGGTTTTTGTGACTTTAACTGGTCAAAAAGGCTTTTTTACATCGGCAAAAATACGCTCAGGATTTTCTGCATTGGATAACCTTGTTGGTAACTATAGAACCACGGGTTTGATGTTTAAAATGGTGCCAAAAATACATTTAAAAAAAAAATCATAATTCGTGGTAAAAACAAAATCACGTCAACAGGGTTGCACTGCCCTTAAGAGGGGCGTTTGTGATCCTAGCATCTTCATTTTTGTTTCAGGTTCCGTAGACATCCTTTAAGTCTTTAAAAAAAAAAGAAAAGGTTATTTCCAAAATTTAAATTGATTCTGCTGGTGAATGCTTGTATCATGGGTGGGATGGTGTCCCATAGGCCATCTGTGTTGTAATTTCGTCCCATTTACGGACAGAAATTACAAATTCACAATTTTTCCCCAGTAGATTGAATATGACACGTAAGATTATACCATCTCTACACTTCGCCAGCATTTCAGATGGTATAAAAATCTCAACTTTTTTCAATGTAAGTCCGTGAATGAGGCTGGGATCATGAAATGCCCCTTTAAGTCATGTGTGACGAAAATTTGGTCACCATTTTTTTATAGAAATAAATGGAACATCTATCCCTAGTGAAACTTGTCCAGTGACCTTTTAAAAATGCAACTAGCGATTTCACATATCCGGTGTCCCTAAAAAATCGAAGTTCTGATTTGGCCCTGATGTAAGCTTTTCCATCAAAAATATCCCCATCTGAAAGATTATGCTGAGAAATTTTTCTTTGGTCCAAAAATTGGTGAAATGTCTAATTTCGTACAGGAGCAAATACTACATTCCGCTTATGTTTTACATTGAAATATAACAATCAAATCACTTTTTTTCTCTCTTTTAAGACATTTCTGTAGCAATAAAGGGTAATAAATCTATTGAGTGTCTAAGCTATCTGAAATTACTATTACGACACAACATTTGGGTGCCTCAAAAGCTCTCGTTCCACCTTTAAGCGCACAATAGAACCCTCAGGACTATTAAAAGTAATCTTTGATTTTCCATGTTGTATATCCAACAAACATGATTGCATATTGCAGACAGGATTTTTGGTCTTTGGTATGTAATATTTTTAATTCCAAACATTTAAATTAAAACTTCCTTTTGTCTTTAAGTCCCAAAGCAATGCGGTTAACCCAACACAGTCGACAACTAATCAAATTCAATATATCATTCCATATGACCTCCTTAACAGTAAACTGTAACTTTATATCACCCAATGTACTGATAACTTTCAATGTTGCTGCTGAAATGAACAATGTCTCGGTACTCGTACTACTTGGCAGGCAGAAATTAGGGTGCAAATGTAACCTATCAGATCGAGATATCAAGTAGTAAAATAAAGAGAAGTTTGATTAAACATCGCGAATATATGAGTTCCATCTTTACAGCATATGAACAACAGGCTAACCATATTTCATCTACATACTAATTTCACTAGCTGTTTGATCCCATTAAATTTGGTCGCTTTATTTTTAGAACACTTTTTCATCAGCGTGGCGACACAATTTTGACAACTGATTTAATTAAGGAGATGCCAGAGCTAATTACCCTCTGCAAAAATCAGAAAATCCATTGTGAGAATCTTGCCATATTGGCCTACAAAGTCATGATTTTTATGTGTATAACTGCACCCTCAATTGCCCTTCTCCATAGAAAAGACATGTAAAACTGATTTTAAGAAATTCCATTTGCCCGCAATGCAATTGGCAATGACAATTTACACTGATGTAGTGGAATACAAAAACAAATTTGTTTTATTCTGTTTTGGGATAATAAATAGACTTTTCAAACAGCTGTGATTTCAAACCGAGGTCAATATTATAAGCCCCAGTCTCATTTATCCTTAAACCTACCTATTTATAAGCAATAAACCCTAACCCTATAAAATTGCTTAACACAAGACCAATCAGAGAAAATAGGTGTGTACATAACATTTCTTAAATCACGTGAGAAGTTTTATAGAATCCATTGGTTCCTTAGCCCTGTGTATGAGCTCAAAACAACCCATGGACATGATTCTGCATATGCACTGCTCTAGCATGGGGGTGGGTAGAACATGACCTGCTCTGCATCGATTTGGGCGACTGGGGATTTCCAAACAGTAATTTTGGAAACTGCTATATAATACGCAGTTACTATGGCAGTCCTCAGTCCCAGTGACATTACAAAATCATCGCTTAAATAAAGCCTCGGTTAACAAACAGCTCAAAATATTGTTGGATAATGTTGGAATCATTTTTGACTTCAAAGTCCATTGGGGTTAGGGTTATTATATAATTCCCCATAACGGCATTTAATTTAAATATTTGTGACCAGATAGCCTTTGATCAAGTCTTTTGTCTTTAACCATCCATTTGCGGTACGAGCACACACTTATCTTGAGTCTGTGCAAAAGAACTAGCAATCAGGTCAATGCCGTTGTTGATGCCAATTTTGAATTTACTCTTGCTGTTAGATGCATGTCCTACCCCCCCCCCCCCCTGACTGAGGGTGACCTCTTCAAGTTAAATCCTCAAACTGTACAATTGTGCTCAAATTTAATTGCTTATTTGACCCTGGCAAAAACAAGCTGATAAAATATGAAAAGAATATAACCGGACTTCACATTAAATTGTAAATTTGCAACTTCAGTGAAGTGTAGACAAGATGTGTTCCTCCCACAGAAGACCTTCATGTCTTTCAACCATCAGTATGATAATGAAAGCTCCCTACAGTAGGGTAATTTTTACATATTGGATTTCATCTATTATGATAAAAGAACAGTTACGACTCTCGGTTAAATTTCGATCACATACTATTTGTATGGCTTAAATAAACTTACATAGTCATGTAACTGGAAAAGGTCATGCCAAGGCCTCTAGATACAAATCTCATGGTTGTTTTTTGTAAAAATATTTGATGATATAGCCAAAAATATTATAAACCCTTTAACCTAAAATCCATTCACTAATCAAATTACTTCCAGTAGATGCAAAGGAAAATATATTTTCAACTATCATCATTTTATCATACTGTAAAAATTATCCTACTACACTGTAAAAACATCACCACTTTTTGTGAAATTCACTGATTTACAATTTGAAACAAATGTTCTAGGGAGGAGCATTAATGATGAACTACTCTAATCATGACACTTTTATTTTGTATATGCACACAGTTTATTCTCCATGAAATTGGCAAAACACTCAATTGCAAAAAATTCTCTGTGCTCTTTTCACTATGATTTAACAATATGCTCATCCACCAAGTACACAGTTCAGTGGGTTGTACTTGTACATACATTGACATGAACTGACCTTGTGTTGAATCTGGGTATCATATTCTACCCAACAAACAGGGGGAGTCTTTTCAATACACTGGTGAATGAAAGCTGACTGAACTGTGGGCCAAGGGATTGGATTTTACTAGCTCATGTTTATGTTTATTCCGATGACAACTGGTGCTTCTCAAACTTTAAATTGCCAGTATTGAATTTTACAAATTTGGCAAGAGGGTTATTACTTCACAAATATATCTGCCATGATTTTCATTTAAATAGTTGCTGACCAGATAGCCTTTGATCAAGTCTTTGTGTCTTTAAAACATCCAATGTGCGGTAAGAGCCACACAATTTCGTTGGGTCTGTGAAAAAGGCTAGCACTCAGGTCATGCCGGTTGTTGTTGCCGATTTGAATTTACTATTGCTGTTAAGATGGCATGTCTACCCCCCCCCCCCACCCCTGAATGAGGGGGGAACCTCTTCAAGTTAATCTCAAATGTTACAATTGTGCCTCAATTGAATTTGCTCATTTGACCCTGGCAAACAAAACAAAGCTGAGAAAATATGAAAAGAATATAGAGCATGACTTTCACATTAAATTGTAAATTGCAATTCAGTGGAAGTGTAGACAGATGTGTTCCTTCCCCCAGAGACCTTCAATGTGTCTTTCCAACTCATCGTAATGATAAATGAAAGAGCACCTACATGTTAGGTAAATTTACTATGGAGTTCATCTCTTATGATATAAAAAGGAACATTAAGACATTCCGGTTTAATTTCGATCACATACATGGGTATGGCTTAAATAACTACATAGTCATGTAAAACTGCGAAAGGTCAATGCCAAGGCCTAGATACAACATCTCATGGTTGGTTTGTAAAAATATTTGATGATATAGCAAAAATATTAGAAAACCTGTAACCTAAAATCCATTCATAATCGCAAATACTTACAGTGAGATGGAAAGGAAAATAGATTTCAACTACTCATTTTATACTGTAAACATTATCCATATCTACACTGTTTAAAAAGCATCACCACTTTGTGAAAATCACTGTTAACATTGAAAACAAATGGTGCTGGGGAGGAGGAAGCAATTAATGTATGACAATAATCTGAAACATGAAACCTTTTATTTGATATGCACACATTTTATTCTCATGAAATTGGCCCAAACACTTCAATTGCAAAAAATTCTCGCCTGCTTTTTCACTATGAGTTACCAATATGATTCATCACCAAGGACCACGTTCCGTGGGTTGTACTTGTACAGACATGGACATGAACTGACCTTGTGTGATCGGGTATCATATATCATACCCAAAAACCAGGGGATGTATGTTAGAAATACAATGGGAATTGAAAAGTACTGTAACTGTTGCCAAGGGGGGAATTGCCGGATTTTAAGCTCATAGGGTTATGGTTATTCAGATGACAACTGGTGCTTCTCAAACGTAAATGGCCAGTGTAATTGAATTTTACAATTTGCAAGAGGGGTTTAATTCACAAATAATTAACGCCATGATTTCATTTCTACGAGAGAAATTCATACAAGCAGGCTAGATTTCGGCGCGAATCCGAGAATCGATTTCGCAAGATTCTTTGTAAACTGAGTGTGTGAATCAATGTGATTCTCGTAAACTTAGAACTAAACACAGTAGCGAAATAGATGATCTGCAAAATTTGTGTTTGGGAATCAAGATGTTCGCATACAGTAAAGAAAATTATACCCCTGCATATTAATGAAATAATGATGTCAGGCACTGGCCATTTTAAAAGTGTTAATGTATATAGTATTGCCATACAAAAATAGCATATTAAATCATGCAAAGAACACAACTTTAACCTATCACTTAACCCTCAAATGTATCTTCACAAAATAGTAACCCCATAAATGGCAAACATGAGTAAATACAAAAAATCAGAACTTTTAATTTACATGCTTTAATGAAATGCTACTCTACAGTAGATAGCACTCACAACACATACAAGTAAACCTCAGTACTACAGGTACACATCAGCGGTTTGCATGACATGTTTGTATTTTCTATCAAAAAACAAAAGGATATTGAAGCACACCTTTCTTGAAAATGCATTCAGGTATTCCTTTGAAAAGTTTATCCTTTCTTTTTCAGAGGTCACTCCAACTCCATATAAGATGGAGCAGTTCATGTACTTCTCAACACAAATGCCCATCTTTTATAAATAGCAAAACCAAAAACATGCCTTGAAATGAATTCAATATAGAGACACTGCTAAATTAGAACAATGAAGAGGAGAGTAAATTTTGCGAGAATAATCAGGTTAGGTTTCATATTCCCAAATAAAAACCATACAGTAAATCAGTTAGATAGATTTTTTTAAGATTCGCCTCCTTGGATGTGGAACTATGGCATTTTGTTTAAATCTTGGAAGTACTTTAATAATTGAGAGGGATATAAAATGACAGTCAATATTTGTAAATCAATTAAGATATAAGTTTCAAACTGGAGAGAAGGAAAGAAATTAAGATATTTTAGTACAAGATTGACAATTCACACAATGCGATACCCTTTGCCCCAGGAGAATGGTAGTCAAAGATTTACAGACATCTGGAGATTAATGTCTTCTGAAAAATCACTCCTCTGCCCTAAAAGGTTGTAATTTTGAGTTAAATGCACGAACAAGTCACAATCTCCTAATTAACTTTTCATAATTATTATAATTGCTGCAGTATCAAATGTCACTTCTTTGTCAGTGCTTCTCTTTTAACAGTGTTGCTAGGGCCAGTGATTGTGTGCTCTTAGTAGTATTATACACCTTGAATATTAATGAAATAAACAATTACAATTTAATAGGTGATTCTGATTACAAGTGCTTATCCCTAAGGAAATAGTTCGACCTGTTTCCCTACAACCTCGTCCCCGAATCACAATGAGTGTAAAAAACAAATGTGCTGTGATGTAGGGGTGTGATGGCCTGTAAGCCAGTAACATGGGAAAATAATGTGCCCTATTTCCATAAACATGTAGTATGGATACTGCAGGGGTTCTCAATAGGTGGCCCCTGGCTTAACAGGCCAGCCAACATGATTTTTGGCCCGAACTTACTCTAAAATATAAATGGAAACATAAGAACTTCAGTTGTTTGGCCCTCAAATAGGGAACTTTCAAATTTATATGTTGGTATTCTCTGGCCCTTCATATAAAATAATTGAGAACCCCGGTTATATACTGTGTAGTTCTGAACAATTATTCTGGACCAAATAGTTCAATTCCCATGGCTGCCAGCCTGAGGACCTTACCAAATTATGTTACATGTTCAAATTTTAAATTTATTAAAGGGGTAACATTTCATTGTCCCACCCCAATGGAATCTTAATACTATGTGAAAGTGTAGTATGTACCACATGTCTATCCTAAAATTAACTGGTAAAAATCTCGTCAATCTCAATGATTATGAAGTAAAACCATCCATACACAGCACACACCGTGGTGTATTCAATAATGCACACAAGAATTGTGTGAATTCTCATGGAGAGAGCAAGAACATACTGCAGTGAGGTAATTTGCCTGCTAGAAACAGAGATGGATTGAGATTGGGCTTATTGAGATGAACGATGCACACGCCAAGGCCAGGCTATAGTTTGCTGCAGCGCAACATTCATCCATGGGAAAACAAAGTTCAGTAACGTAGAGCTAAACTGTTGTCGTGGATAAATTTTTTGCACTTTTCACATGTATTTACTGGAAGTCTTAAACTATATTCAGGAAGTTCTGAATAAAATCCCAAATGTTGTGACATAAATACCTAAACAGAGGCCGGATGTTGGTTTTCATAACCATTCCAAATAGTTGTTTTCCACATGTCACTTGAAATAAATTGACTGGAAACAAAATACATGGTCAGTCTAATGCAAGTGTGGTTATGGATTTAAATTCAGAGTAGCTTAAAGAACCCATTCTCATACACTGTAAGTTAACAAAAGTGTGCTGGGACTGGGACACATTATTGTGTGTGGTAAATAAATTAACATGGCCCAATTTAAATGTTTAGTCAATTTGTGTTGCGTAGCTTGACATTGGTATTCAGAAAAAGGTGCTACATGGATAATCGATTCATCTGATATGTGACCCCGTTACCATTCTGCGGAGGTGAAAATGTGAGGCGCAGGGACTTCTGTTTAATCATGTTATTGTGAGCAATGTTTAAACCTGAAATACACTATAGTGCATTTAATACACGAAGATGAAATTGATTCAGTGGAAGGTGAGTGAGTTCAATTACTGGAGTGTCCTCAAGAACATCCGGTTGTGGCACGTGCATGTGAATTCTTTCATTTCCCGGTTCGGTAGGTTGACCCCTCTCCGACGTAATGAGTAGGTCTAAAAATCCAGGGGGACGAAAGTATCAATCAATCGACGATAATACTTGTATTCTTCAAATAAGAAATTATCGCATTTGAAAGCTGATAAATAATATGAAATAACTGAAAAGTGAATTCTTGCCTAGTGGTGTGAAAGCTTTTGTTTTAATTTATGATGGAAAAGGAGAAATGAGCGGAACTAGGATCTTCCCGCGGGTAATTAAAAATTTCTTCGTATTGAATAGGAAATGGGTGGGTTGATGTTGCAACCCTTACACCATCCTACCCCAGAAAAGTTAACATTCCAACTTAAGAGTAATATGTGAAATCAGATTTTCATCTGCCTTGAAGCAGCAAAAATCTATGTTGCCAAAACTGAAAACAGAAAAGAAATATTGAAAAAAAAAAACCAAAACCAACATAGTACATAGCTTATTTGCCATTATGTCTGGACATTTTCCTTTAATAACCCTTCAAGTTCAAAGTGATAATCCACAGACAAAAAAAAACTTCTGTATGGCAACAGAAATTGTTACTTTGTTGACAACAGAATATTATCAATATTCTGTCAATGAGTGATTTCATGAATAAATTCACATAGCACTTTAATTGTTCAATAATGTTGTGCATATACTACATATTAGTAATTTATTCCATTTGCAATGTGTGCTATATTCCGTGAAGAGATGGGCTATATAATCTATTTTTATAAAAAGAGCAAAAATTACTTAACTGCCAATGTCTGTGTGTTATTTACCAAAACAAAAAAATAGTGCTAAAAAATGATATGTGCAGCAGTTTGGGCAAAAATAATCATGTAAGCTTACCTCTCACAGTAGTCTCACATCATATGGTGTTTCTAATCAATTAATCTATTGACAAAAAAATAATCCCCAAACCATACAAATACTGCCAACACGAATTCTCCATTTTACCTTTAGAACTGGAGGTTCGCCTATTAACACAAAAGTCGTGTTTTTTTTTATGGGCTTCCCAATCGTGCTGGGGCGTCCGTACGATAACTCGGGAAGGGCACTCCATTTGGAGGAGGTTGACCATTGTAAGACTTGAAGTAAGGCCCACATTATGTGGTACACTAATACCCTTTTTAAAATAACCACCAAAATACGCCATATTTATTGAAACATTTTGGATGAATTTTAGTATTCTGCCACACATCCTTCAACATGCCGTTTATTCTGTTGAAAGGCTGAAGAATTCCGAATTCAGGGGCAAATACAAAAATTCTTTCCCAAAATGTTCATGTTTAGAAATGTCACCACATGTTTAAACTTCACAGCAAAACAATTTTTTTTCAGTATATTTTAATTTACGGGGTCAAAATCAAATTTTCACCTAAATCTACCCACCACCAGAGACAAATTTATAGGTTACAGTGCTGCTTCTTTAAATAATGACTCTACAGAAACATGAAATTCCTGTAGAACTTTGATAATCAGATGAAAGGTCATATTTTGTCATGGGGGTTTTGGCTAGTAAAAGATTCTACCGTGCTGAAACTCATATGAGTGTACTCGCTTCACGGTTTTATATAGAAGCACTCCATACAATAACATGGAGCACTGCATTTGAAAGGCCGAGAAAAGAAGAAGGACGAGGATTCGCAGCTAATTGTTTTGCACATTATCACAGCGTTTGAAATAAGGCACTTCCTCGCTTCAAATATCCACAAAATGAGACGGACCCTTACTTGTTTATCTCGAGGGTCCCGTGGACTTGTAAAAAATTTATCAACTTCCAGATTCCCAATTGCTTCCTGTACGGAACCTTGAAGATGATGAGGACTCATAATTTTCAAAGTTGAGGGTCCATGGACCCTTCAATATTTTTCTGATTTCGCAGCCTGATATACTCGCTCGTAAACCTGGTGGCAAACAATTTATCGAGGTCTTATATATATTAAGTAAGTTCTGAGGCTACAAAATTTGGGGGAATCCTTCCATAATACAACTGTATCGATTTATTTTGGCAAAGAGAATGGCGGCAAGAGACAATCCCCAAATTTAGAAGTCGCTATGGATTTAACATGCAAGACGTTAGACAGAATTTGACGAAAAATTCTGATTTTTTTGTATGTTGTTCAAAGAATATTTACTTATTCAACCATAGGAGATGGAATCAGCCATTGTAAGAATTATTACTATATGATATTTTATGTGTGTTTTAATAGTAATATTAGTGGTATTCTTATAACATGTATTATTATGTGTTGCTGGTGTGTTGGTATTATTAACAATTATTGCTAATTATTCTGATTGCATTATATTTCAATTAGAATAATTAATTGTCACTAATCCATTTTAATATTTAATATTATTTGATTCTTTTCTATTTTAATCTTTTTACTTGTATTACTAATACATTTTATTACTGTATTATCATACTACAATATTTATTGTTATTGTTGTTAATATTCTTCCTATTATTGTTATTATTTCAAGAATAGTTTGCAAGCAAATTTTAAACGCAGATTTTGTTTCCCAATCTCTTCAAAAAATCTGATTTGTGTTTAGTTTAGTTTTTATTTTAAATCAAGTATATCAATTTAAAAAATTAAAAAAAGAAAAAACCTAAAAAATTTAAAAAATTTTTAAATTATTTAACTATCCGTAAAAATATTTAAATTCGGTCCCGATGATCCTATGCATGTGAATGGGTTTTTATTTTTCCAAGTTTCTCCACTTATTTTCGTCATATGGTCACTTTATTTCATCCAATATTGCCTGTAGTTCGTCCCACCTGTTGGCAGTTGCCGCATGCACAAATGGATTTCGTCTTTGGTCAAATATTTTCATTCTTTTATCAATGAAATTTGTCATGTATTTTGAAGCACAGACACGTCGTGCTTACTTACATCCATAGGCCTTCTTTGAGATTTGTCAGTTGTCACAGCACCAAATTTATTTAATTTTGTCTCGGTATACCTAGCTTCCTACAAATAAATAGAATTTTTTTTTTTATTTGCTAAACACAAATTTGAAAAGAAATATATAAATAGAAGAGTATAAAAACAAATTTGAAAAAAAATATAGAATAAAGCAGTAAAAAGAAAAAAAAATGGAAATAGATAAAAATAATAAAACATGGATGACCCACAAAAGAACAATAAAAATGAAACATAAGTAGGCTATAGGCCTATACATGTACGCATTATATGCTTTCTACTGAAGATGACACATGGTATGAAATAAAGTGCTAATTCTATGAAATTAATTTGCACAACGACGAAATTACTTACCAATTGACAGCTTAACTATAGTTAACTATTTATACATATATAACTCTGAACATTATGCGAAAATATTGTGACCAATTTTTTTTAATTATTTCACCAAAGACGAAATTCAACAAAACAAACAGCAATTTGTTTTTTTTTTTGGGACAAATTTAAACGCAACATAAAATGAAATTGAATGAAAAATGTTTGAAAATAACTGGGAAAACCTAGAGTATTTTTTTATTTTAATTTATTTTTTAATTTGTTTGTTTTTAATTTAAAATATTATATTCCCTTGGATTTTAATGTAAGGGACGCACCACCTATAGATTGTATAGTCCAGCACTCGCTGGCATAAGTTATTGTTGTGTGTCATGTGAAATTTACAGAGCTCATAGCTCCACAACAATGACAGCGACGATACTAGTGCACATTGCTTGACATGTCAACAAAATTGTAGATGTATATTTTGTTTATTTCTAAACTTTTTTCCCAAATCACTGTCGGAATTAGCAACAACTTGGGGTGAGTAATTTTATCCTAGTTGTATTATGAATTCATAAATCCGCTGCTACACGCTTTCTACTACACTATTCTGCAAACCTAAAAATGAGCGGTTCAAAACAAAAATGTCCTTCTGATAAAAGATTGCGTCTGATTTGCTTGTATATTTTAGGGTTACATTGCAAACTAGTGTTGGCAGTCCTTTCTTTGTGTGTTTAAGCCATAAGGACCGTGAAATTTTTTTTTTTTTTTTTTTTTCAAATTGAAAAAATCATCAAAAATCAGATTTTTGCATGTATGTAACAAGTATAGGTAGCCTAACATACCCTGCAAATGATCAGACCAGAAGCAACCTAATAAGGACAGAATCGGAGATTTTAGTCATTACTGTCCGTTCAGACACTTACTACAACGCGTAATTGAATGGAGAATCGTATCTTGGAACACTGCCGTTTTATTCCTTTTCTGTCAATTCCACAGTTGGAAAAGGTAACTTATAAGAATTCTACAGGCTTATCCTTCACTTTGAAGCTATTCCTGCAAATTTCAAATATTTTTCAAATCACTGATAGTGTCTTTAAAGATGACCTTAAATTATAAAGCTGAGAATAAAGGTATGATTTTGGGAATCGGTACTCTCTTTATGACGAATTGAACCGGCGACACCATTTTTTTTATCGCCTTGGTTTCAATTCGTCATAAAGAGTACCGGTTCCCCAAATCATACCTTTAATTTATTCTCTAAACCATCAATATTAGCACAGTATTGAATAGGGCTTTGCAATATATGCATGAAATCATTATCATGATTATTGCTTCTACCCTCAAAACAGCAAGTTTGTTTCCCACCGTACTTGATGTGGAGTATGTGCAAGTGCCAGGCTCTCATATCGAGTAGAGAACACAATAGACATAAATTGGAACAAGCACCTACTATACTCTGTCATAATTCCTTTTTTTCTGCATCAAGACTACGCCAGCATTCCCGCCAGACACAACCATGACAACGCGCAAATGAAATATCTATGCGTGTTACATGCAGCAAATCTCAGTCACGCATGTATGTAGACACCTATTTCAGAAAAGGAATTGTGACGGCAAGTATAGTTGCGCCTGATCTACTAATACCGCATAGTGCAAGTGCAACCGACCTGGTCGAACAATTTGACAACGTGTACTCGTGCATGCAACGAACAGTACAGCAGTACTCACTACCATTCATCAATACAATGTTGAATCAATTCAGCCTACCTTGCAAGCGAAATCGTAAAATTCTCCGCCCAGAGAGCTAGAGCGAACCACACCGTTACTATTTGCCGTCATTTCAACGGTCATAAGCTCAAACACTTATCCAACATCGCAAAAGAATAATTCCAGTAAGCTTTTTTTCCTTATTTTCCCGTAAAATTTAGTTGCGATTATCTTACGAAGATGAACTCCACATTTTCTTGTTTTGCACAGTGAACAGCAGTATTGCCATCCAATTCCACGGCTGAAGTTCCTAAAAATTTTGTTGGAGAAATCCCTTTTTGCAGATATATGTTGGTGGCACACTTGAAGGTAGTTGGCAGAGACAGGTGGTGGCGGTCAAGATATTAACAATTCCAAATGACGAAAAATTGAGAATATTTTCAGGGAATATTTTCTTATAAAAAAAACTATCTGGGTCGAGACCGATTTGTTTGTTTTTTGTTTGTTGTAGGCCTATGTTTCTGTTTTGTCTTTTGGTCATTTCACTTCTGATGTTTTCTTTTATTGATGATGCCTGTAGTAACTAGGGCATGTAGGGGTGAAATGGCTAAATTGATTGGATTTCTCATATCTTGTGATCTGTAAAATTATTCCGAGGGACTATATAGGGGGCCTACATGATAAGGCAAATCCCCTATTGTTGTTGGGCAGCTGGAATATACTATACTTTTAGTAGTGATGAGTGTAGTTTTCATTTCCAATGACCGCTGATGATACGTTGTGCATTTAGACAGGTCCCAAGCCATTTTCTCCTGTCAACAGTTTTCTCAGCGCTTTCATCATCCTGAAACTTGCCCATTTGAAATTGGACTGAGGGTCACTCTGATTTTTGCCCTAATAGCCTCGTCCCCAGGGACCCCAGATTTACCGAAAGTGGTCAAAATTTTGGTATCAGAAGAAAGCTACTATTTTTCTCATTTACCCTGTGAAATCTTAGGGCTAAAGGATGTTTGGTTTGGATGTTATGAGCGAAAACATGCCCCATTTTGGTCGACCAATATTAATTTTACACAGTACTCTATGGGGATTACCCGGGGGATTACAAAATCACTTCAAAACGGATTGAAATATTGGCCCGAAATTTTACAGATGGGGTTTTGGGGTGAAGACCATTCTATCAATATGAAAAATTTATATAGACATGAGGAGATTTACAGAAAGAAGCACCCCCAATTTTTCTCGAACCTATAGGTTTTTTTACATATTTGGAATGCTTACCAATGTATTAGATCACACCTGAAGTGAATAAGCCGAATACGACCCGTCTTTATGTATACGATGATGATTTAGTAGTCGGCACGACAGAAGTCAAAGCAGGTTTTTCTATGGGAACGATTTTACGATAGCAGGCAAGTTCAAAAACAACAGGTTTGGGGTTTCCTTTTGCACACCTGTTTGTCCAATAAACTTCCAAAACGTTCTCGGTTAGGTGATCTACAACCCGATCCAGTGCAAATTGAGAGAAATTCATATCCAAAACCTCCTCCTGTCACTTTAAATCGGGGCCATCTCCCCTCCTTTTTAAAGTGTCTCCTGTTTTTCTGTCATCTTTTTCAGTGATTCCGGTGAAAAAGGAGATATGCATGGCGAAGTGGCGGATTTAAGAGTCAGCCGTCCTGCAGCACTGCTGACAGGGCCCCCAAAAAATCTGCCTCAGGGGCCCCCTCGGACAAACCTCAGTCGCACTAAATCGATATTGCGTTTGCTTCTTGACGCTAAGGGGGCCCCCACCTTAAGCTGCTGCCAGGCCCCTTTTCCTAAATCCGCCACTGATGCAGGTCCGGCAGGACATAGTCATGGCTCTAAGACGACAAACGGAAATAAAGAGTGAAACAACTAATGTTGCGTGAAGAGTCAACTAAATCGAAGTGCCCTATCATATCTATCTCCACCGTTGTAAGGGGTACGTGAGACGGAGGATATCTACTTCCAGGTGCCACACCTGCACTCACTATGAGTTAAATGTGCTCATCCACCAAGGAATAAGTTTTCAGTGGTGTCTGTACATACGATGACATGAACTGACCTTGTGTGAATCTGGGTATCATATATCATACCCAAAACCCAGGGGGTTGTATTTTCTAAATCACTGGTGAATGGAAGGTCTGAACTGTGCCAAGGGAAAGTGAGATTTTACTAGCTCATGTGACTGGCTTCCTTCCCCAGCCAGGGTTTCTGTACATTTGTCTGGGGACTGCCCCGGTTTGTACTCAAATCAAGAGGCTACCAACGACCGCAAAATCAATATATCCTTGTAGTTTTCTTGTAGATTCTCAGTGTCCATCGTTTTAACATTGCGCTTTGTAAAGTATATGTATGTACCCAGAAATGATCTAAATACAAAAATGGCCACTTAAATACAAACGAATTGAAAAAGGTTTCTCTTGGCAGAATAAAAGTTTAGGATGATGGAAGACGCTGATGAGAAATACTTTGCCACTTTACATGAATTGTGCTCAAATTTAGGCTGAAGGGCAAATCTCGAAGTAGAGGGATGAAAATACATATTTTGGTCAATATCGCCCCGCTTTGAGAGCCAGCGGGGAAAAACTTTCCCCGATCATCCCCCGGTCGGTACGCCACTGAAAAAATAAAAGGTTGCCTAATAACACAGATTTAAGGTTTTAAATGTCCTTCCCACATTTGTACAGAAAATAAATTTAAGAGGGGCTGGTAGGCTATAATCAAAATTGGACACGAATGACAAGACATTAGAGAGCTAATTAGTGTTTTTGAAAAGAAAATGCTTAGTACGTTTTACAACACTAATTCTTTTGAAACATACCAGATAATATATGAGATGCCAAGGACATAAATTTCCTGTTAAACTATCCCAAATGCTTGAAAGAGTCAAACCTTTTCAATCAAAGTGTAATCACGTTTTACATGTTACAACATCAGGTAAATAAGTAACAAACATTATAAGTAGCAAGGTCCCAAAATAGACCCTTGAGGAATTCCTGTATATTATGAACTTGAAATCTGATAGATAAGAATTTCATATACAGCTGAGGACACTGATGATTAACCATCAAGTTCAAGCATTATCTTTATTACCATTAAATTCAAGTTTTATTAATGAGAATTTTATGGATTTACTGTATCAAAGGCATTTTTAATAAAAAAATGAATCATGCTGCAAAACCGGTCCATATTATTAAGGATATAATCTTTACATCCAATAAAGTTGTTGTAGTAGAGTGTTTGCTCTAAGCAGATTGCAATAAGCAAGGATGTTTTTTACTACAAGATAAGTATTACAATTGGTTATGTACAGCTCTTTCAATAATCTTTGAAAGAATTGGCCAAGACACAAATTGGCCCATTAATTACTTACATTCCCTATCACCGATTTAAAAATTGTAATGACTTTGGCTTCTTTCCCAATTATCTGGAACTAATGGAATTCTATTTAAAGACAAAATATGGCAGGTGATGCAGGACACCGTAGGAGCTTCTTAATTAACACTTAATGCATTAAGGGGGGGGGGGGTCATAGGTACCCAAATTTAGTTTTCAGACGGCGTTTTTAACGCTTGCAATATATTTGGTTATATTTTTTGTATTTGTCTAACTTTAGTTGCGCTTGCATGGTGCAAAAAAAAAATTCAAAATCCATCGCGTTGGGTTTTGCGTTAATTAGGTTGGGTTACCTATTGGGAGACCCCCCCCCCTATGCACTAACGGAAGTGCCCCCCATGACAAAAAAATAAAAAATCTTATTTAGAGGTTATGTGATTTTGAATTTAATAAGATACACCTGACATAAACAAAGTAAATATTAAAACATCTTGAAAAGTATGTAGGCCTTGGGCCATTAATTTTTATCTACATCATGTATCGATTTACTGTAGGAACCCTATGGTAAATTAACAAAGTAACCCTAAAAAAATCTAAAATGGCATGACATTATGTTTGTGCTTATATGGTAAAAATATATTTCATTAGTCACCAATTAAAGCAAATCAGCACAAGGTCTAGGCGAAGCAATCCGTAGAAAATGCAGAAGAAGAAACAACTTATTTTTTTCGAACATTTTGACGCGAAATTTAAAATCAAGTTTTGCCCCCTAATTTTTTTATTGAACAACTTTTCTGAGTTTTTATTTCTTTATTGTAGTCTTTTGAAGCCTTTTCTAACATGTGGTGGATTCATCTTAAATCCTTTAGGGAAAGGTTGTATTAGGGGGGTCCCTAGGACCCCCCGTTATGCAAAACGGAAGTGCAACCCCTATGCAGTAAGTGTTTAAACATGGCGTGTTTTGTGGAGAAATCGCGAACTTCATTGGTTTTACCCACTACATAAAGAGCTATACAGCCTTACAAACCGTCGTCACTGGGGGGATTAAACTTGAATCTCAACAATATTTGAATAGTTGTTATAAATAAGGACTAATTATATTTTTTAAGTTTTTTAGGACTTGATGTCTGGGGGGCAATTTAATTTCTTATGTACGAACAGCATATATAATGAATGATCCTAAGTCCAAACTATGTTCACTGATTGAACTACCAATTCCTTGACGAGACACAAAAAGCAAATTCAATTGCGTTTTACTCTTTATTCAGTAATTCGTGTATAGTCAGTAATGAGCTGAGGAACATTTGAGATTTTTTGCAAGATTTATACTTTCTTAGAATCAGATTAAAATCACCTAAATATGGTTGTTACACGTCATTCATACCTGCAAACAAAACATCAATGTTATCAATAAAATCAACGGTAGACTCTGGAGGACGATAAACAGTACCCACAGCATAGGCATGGTGTTAGGCAAATTGATTTCGACAAAAGTGCCTTTACGTCATCATCATGGATATCAAATTTTTGTCTGAAAGATACATTTTCCTTAACATAACATGCAATACCACCATGAGTCTCCTCATTACTTCTGCTTGTTGCCCAGGTCTCACTTACACAAAAAACATCAATGTTATTATCATGTAAAAAGAATGTCAACATAATCAAGTTTGTTCAGAATACTACGAATGTTAAGATGAGCTAATTTAAGACCTTTGTGAAGTTTACAATTTAAATCTATAAATGATTCACCAAAAGGAAGTTCATATTTGCTTATACGATAAAAACATAAATCACAATACCATACCAATTAATACACGAGTCAACTACACTTGAATTTATACAGTCTATCAAGCGTACAGTTTTTACCAGATACATACTTTTGGTTTATTTTAATTTTACAAGAACTTTCACCACAGAGTGTTTGATTTTTCTTGCCTGATTTGTTTCTATTTAAATATTGCTTGCCTGATTTGTTTCTATTTAAATATTGCTTATTACATGAAGTATGTTTTTGAGAAAGTAAAGGATTACAGGTACATAGTATATCACACATGGTTTTTACAGTCACACAGAAGACAGCTCCCGACCCAACCTCTTCCCGACTACACAAGACCGCATTTCTTTCAAAATCGGCTACAGTCTTGTTCAAACTTGCAAAATTTACAATTGTTATCCCGACCAGGGATGATTAGTCTGCGAGTTTTTCCGTCGTCAACGAGACAAAGGATGCTGAAACGCCTAGCAGTAGGCGACAGCATCATGAATTCAACAAGATCAAGCGTGTTTAATTGGCGACGCCACTTGTTCAGTCCTCGATCAGTCGCAGATCTTGAAACGACGGCACAAGTTGTGACATGTCGCTGTCAAGACTGCTCGACGATTGGTCGCCGAGTTGTTGACGTCAAGAAAGGTACAGTCACATAGAAGACAACCTGCGACGCGACCCAACCTCTTCCCAACTACAGAAGACCACATTTTTTTCAAAATCGGCTGCAGTCTTGTTCAAACTTAAAACATTTACAAGACAAGAGATGCTCAATCGCCTAGCAGTAGGCGACAGCATCACAAAATCAACAAGATCAAGCATGGCACTTGTTCAGTTCCCAATCAGTCGCAGACCTTAACACGACAGCACAAGTTGTGACATGTTGCTATCAAGACTGCAAGTCGGCGACTTATCTTCTGTAGTCGCCGAGTTTGGTCGCCGATTTAACATGTCCAGTTGGCTTGCATCTTCTCTACCGCTTGGAGCAGACTCATTGTCGACCACTTTCCAACTGCACACAACCACTCATGATGCGCGCCAACTCATCGGCTACCGCTTCCAAACCGCTCATGTGTTCAAGCCGACCTTCCCGATTCCAAAACCCGGCCGCCACGATTTTTTAAGCTGCAAGAAAAAATCGTGGTGGGTTTTTCCAAATTTGACAGGTGCTCCCAATCACACAAGACAGCAGAAGACTCTACAGGACAGTCCCAAACTTGGCCAAAACTACATCTGAAAATGGGAAATTACTCACGATTTTCGAAAATGGCCAATCGGCTTCAGTCTTGAGCAGCCTGGAAGTGGTTTTCTAGCAAATAATCGGTATATAAGACTACAGAAGATTGTACAGAACAGTCCCAGACCTTTCCAAAACTACACATGAAAAAGAAAAACTGCTCACGATTTTCGAAAATTGGCCAATCTGCACCAGTCTTGAGCAGTCTGGAAGTGGTGTTCTAGCAAAAAAACACTTCTAGACTGCTTAAGTCTGGTGCCGATTGGCCATTTTTCGAAAATTGTGAGTAATTTGTCTTTTCTAATGTGTAGTTTGTTTTTTTTTAAACCGGTGTAGAAGTAACCATTGCCCGGCGTACTCATAGTCCGGGAACAATGGTGAAAAAAAAAAAAAAAAAAAAAAACAATAGGGCAATCGATTCAGTTGACTCTTTACGCAACATTAGTTTCACGCTTTATTCCGTTATCGTCTATGGAGCCCCGGACTATGGCTCCCACCGGACTATATCTGCTTTCACACCGGCAATCTGCAAAAAGGTCCGCTTTATCATTCTGAAGTTTGCCGCTTTTTGCCTCCAATCGAGGTTCAACTCCTGGTCGCGATATTAAATCATTATTGTGTGCCGTTAAATGTCCTAAGAATGTTAAACAAATAATACTTATCAGAATCTAATGGTCTGTTTTAAGCTTATAATCACGTTGCTTACTTAGAACAAGATCGGAATTCTGGATCTGAGTGGAATGCCCTGCCCCTACTGTTATTGAAGCTACCACAACAAACCAGTT
>JAMKCH010011092.1:0-28529 GCA_023653785.1 Ophioderma brevispina
AGAGAAGCAACAAAATCAGCATACCCCGAAACAGCTTTAAGGTCACAAGTGAGTTTTGAAATGTTCATTTCAAAACAATGGTGTTCAATGAGAAGGTCTGGGAAATGCATTAAGGTGTTATTGGGAAGCTTACTGTTTCTTACTTTCTGTAAAATCATATTATGTCATCAGCACAGTTTGCGCCAACTTAAACACTTTGTTAAGGATTACGTCTTTTTCTAGGACGCCCTGTAGAACGGCAACAACTGGCCGTTGGAGTTGGCGTTGGCGTTTTTGAAAATCCCGCAAACTCCCTATTTGCTGATAAAAATCCCCCTCGTGACTATTTCTCGCCCTGTCTGAGGGGGCCTTCCTGAAATGATTGGAAGTCAAGAAAGAAATGGTCCGAAGTTGATTAAGCGAAGCGACCACTTTTGTAGAGGAAAACCCCCGGGGAAACAGGGCGGGTGCAAATATGGAGGTCACCATGGTCACAGCCTCTGTTTCGTGGCCTCTGTGCCCGAGTGACTTTTGGGGGTCATAAAATTGTAAAACTTGTTTTTGCCTCGCAAAATCAGGGGTTGATGGAAATCCGGCTTATTACGCCCACTATTTCAGACCGGGATTTTTCATAATAATAATAATTGTATTTTGAACGCGCGACATATCCCACGTAAACGTGCTCAAGGCGATGGCGGCAGCCATGAAAGGCCGCTAAGCACATCAGAGAAACCATGATTACCAGAAGAGATTTATGCCAAGAAGCTCGATTTTAGAAGCAGGAGGGGAAACCGGAGTACCCGGAGCTGCGGGAACGAGTATGGATCGAGAAACCAATTCACATAAAAGCCACCGAGGAACGAGCCACGGCGGGAATCGAACTCGAAACTCATTTGTGTGAAGACGAGGAAGATACGCTGCCCAACTCGTTCCCCCATAGAACTACTTTGCAGTTCTATTAGACATATTTAAGGAGGGTAAGACACATGACCACTGCTTTCCAGGGGGCCCTCGATACAAGGTTTAAACATATTTAAAATACATAGATATTATGTGTCATTTCAATTACATACAAAATACATAAATTGCACAAGACTAATTATATACGTAAAAAATGCTACTAATAAGATGTAAAATATTAAAGCTTGTATAAAAGCATGAACTAAATATCATATATTTAAAATGTGTCTTTGCACCTTCTTTAAAAACACTGGAGATTTGCAAGATTTTTATGTGATGAGTGGTTATTCCATGATCTGGCACCAGAGTACTTGAAAGAGCGTTTTACCAGTTTCTGTTTGACAGGTAAATGAGAGAGTGATTATTAGCTTTAAATCTAGGTTATAAGAAGTGTGATTGTCTGTGATTGAAGGTACTCCGGAGCCAGCCTTGATTCACCTGTACATCAAAATATTTCTGAAGTATCTGCCCTTACTTACATTTTGCTACACTTTAATCTCGTATAAATTCCCTTGTGGTATAAGGTGTATTAATAAAACGCAACAAAACGTCTCCCCAATTTTGTGGTAATTGTGTAAAATGGACATCAAAATAATATGTCATCGTTAAAGCCACAAATCCCCTCTTTCTAAACGATAGGAATTTTTCATGTGCGGTTAAGGATAACCAAGTAATCATGTTTTTGCACAATGGGACAAAGTGAGCTTGGGACAAATTTGACAAGTAATGTAACACCAAATGCTTTCAATTTTCCTCTCTTCTCACTTCCGTCATGCAAGTGAATGGGTACAGCGTATAGGTAATGGTAAACGCTTCCCAACAGATGAAATATCTAATTCACCTTCTTAAAATTTTTTTTTTTTTTGTTCCCCCCGTTTCTATCAGTAAAGGCATGTGATTTAATTGAGAATTTACGTGTTAAGTCATTTATTTCGATTCCCTTGTAGAAGCAAAACCTGTGCCAGGTTTGTTCAACAGTGTCGTTATGGGGGGGAGGGGTTCCCTCATGAACAAATACATTGCGCAATAATGCCTGTAAAATCCCCAAAGCCAACACAACAAGACTTGTTTGTATTCTTTATTTTAATATTCCAACATCCGTGTAAAAAAAGATCCAAACGATTTGCGAAGGACCACAACTACTGTACAAAGAGCCATGGGTACAAGCGTACAGGTAATGTACAAACGCTCCCTAACATTAGGAATGACATTAGCCTCGTCTCTTGAGAAGAAAGAGTGTCAACCTTTTTAATTTCTTTCTGCAAAGAGGCGAATCGCTTTGTATTCGAATTTGCCTAGGAAACCAATAGCTTGAAGATTTAACCTAAGCACAAATGGAAGTATGTTCGGACGTATGCAATGTCCACATTAAAATCAGTTCTTTAGACATGTCAATCTTTTTATATAATTAAAAAATCTTCGAAAACTTCAATCGCGATAACTCAAAAAACGTGAATTTGTCGATTACACGTTTCGTGTATTAATCAGTTGACGAATGCAAGTACGTCTTTCATGGACATCAAAAAATTACATACTGGCTCAAATGGGGACGTCATTGAGTTTTTCTGAGATGAAGTGATCCTACGTTCACAATTTAAATAGCGTGGTTTGTGGTATTATCTTGAATGGAATAGTATTTACGTCGACATATTTCAATATGAATTTATATTACCCTTCCAATATATATTTCCATAACATCATCAGAGCTGACCTTTTTAACATTAGTGATAAAAAAAATTAGAGTGACAGCATCTCAAAAGAGTGACACTCCATTTGTTAATAATGAAAACCTCTTAGTCTTCCGATAACAAAGTATATTGGGAACTGTTCTCGCACACAAAGGTTCTTTTATTCATTATTGAATTCAACAAACGATTATTACATTACCTACAATGCAAAACACTACAAACTGACCCATGATTATACCGGTTCAATATTAAAATCTGCAAAACAGTAGATTTCATTTATACTTATCATTCAAACTGTGGTGAGGCCTTCAAGACAAGATATTTACTATTTCAGAAAGATAAGGGCCAGTAATCAGTAAAATGGCAGTTTTTTTCTGCATATTTACCGTTTGTTTTTGTTGTCTCTTTTACCTTGACTATTTGCTACAAACAAAGCCGAACAACCATGGCTGTATTGCAGGTTTCATTGTTGTCGAACATCGCGGGACGCTCCGACACTTGCTATTAAACCACTGAACAACAAAATGAACGGTTTTATTTTCCAAGGGAGTAGTGCGTACGTCTGTGTAGTTTGGCATATTAGGAGTCCCTATTGATTCCTCCATGCTACTGCACACTCCACAGAGTAATGTTTCAAGAACATACTTTTTTTAAAATAAAAGAATTGATATTTGAATGTCTGCAAAAACAAATTTCGTGGTAGTTAAGAACGGTCCTAGCTTTTGTAAAATGGTTTTAAACACAAAGAGCTCATTGTACATCTTCATGGCAATGCCTCTGTATTCATAGAGGAAATTCTATCAGATTCACTGCCACAGGAATTGCCCAAGAAATAAGACAGGTTGCATATCCTGGAATATGTACTATTAATTCCCCCAGAACTGCGAATCCATTTCACTCTTACCGAGAGATTGGCGTATGACAGTTTGGCTTGGCGACTCTTTCATATTATCATCAGAAGAAAGCTCTAATTGTTTACAAATTGATGTAGTTAATTCTTTATCTTACTTACAATAATATAGTAAAGATCACCAACAATGCTTTTAAAGGTTAGATAATTGAGGACACTTATTCTTTCCACAAGTACCTGGTTTTGAAATTAATGCCCCAATTGTTTGCAAGTCTGAATATTTTTTAAATTCGCTAGGATCTTTAAACAATTACATTAATAATTGAAAAATGGTCATTTGAGGGGTTTTAGAAATCTTAAATCACTAAGGTCTGGAGTAATCGGGGAATGAGACGACTAAATAGATTGATCCATATTGATCCAATCGAACTAGGTTCTTGCAATCCGAGGTGTTTCGAGATTTGCTGATCTCAAATGAGCTATATTGATATGGAACTCAAGATCCCCTCCTTGGAAATTGGTGTGTCTGAGAAAGACGACATGGCCAGCAAGTTGGAAATGTTGTACTTGGGCGTCAATCAATTGCGTAGTATTGAAGCTGGTAGTTTCCAGCACCTATAGAACTTGAACAAAAGATTTAGAAACTAACCAGTGGTAACATTACACAAAGACCTTTTCAAGTTCTGCATCATATTTATGCGATTGTTTTATTCCAAATAGTTGGTAAGATTGCCTTCTGATCTATTCCAGGGATTGCATTCTTGAGACTATTAATTGGTAGGTAGTATAATCAGATACATGAGATAGGCAAAGATAGAGTTAAAGTACCCGAAATCTCTCAGTAGTGGATTATCTGAGAATAAATTGAAAACATTCCCAATATTAAATATTTGAGAAACTGGACATATCTAAATTTGAAAGGAAACCCTTTGACCAAAAATGAAATTCTTATTTCTACCTAAGCTAAAACAGCAGAATTATTCGTAAATCACGCAGAAATAGGAAATTTGCACAGTTAGTCATCTCACAAGGTCACCTGCCATGCATTGGTAGCAGATCACCTATCTGACTTGTGAAAGACGATTGTCATGCCAACGTATTGCAAATTGTATGTGGATCATAGGTTTCAATGCGTTGTTTGGCAATATATTTGTCCTGTTGTGGGGAGGGAAAAACCATGACAGAAGAAACCAAGTACAATCTCTTCTCTTAAGCATATAGCATCTCAGACTTACTCATGGGTATATACATGATCATCATCATCAGCTGATATTATATTTTGGGGAATATTTCCCAGCACGCTGAAAATGGCGAACCAGGTTACTAAAGTTATTGGGGCTTTTCAAGTGTATAGAGTGAAGCTTCATGTGTTCGTAGTAACATTAATCAGCATAGACAGATTTAATTGAATTAAATTTCAATACTACACAAGAAATTTGGGTGTTAAAGTAAAGCGACGCTTTCGTTATAACATTCCTAATGGCTTCTTGGGTCTATCCTTAGCCATAATCATCCATATTTGCGAAAGATAACAACAACTTTACGGAAAAGTCACATTGTGTGTATGGGCCTACCTTCTGGCTCAAATAGAGCAATATTATATACAAGTTTTGTAGAGACCGTAATCAATTCAACACTATTACCTGGCCAAAGTATATCATAAAGTCACATGGACAAATGGACGCATTTTAGGAATGTACTATTCCATTCAGCATTGTTTCTTGGGCCCCCAAAACTGTATATGCATCTTTGTTAATACTGGCGCGATATTGAAATTATCAGGGATGTGTACAAGTCATCACGAGTTGTGGACATGATTGGAGATGAAAAAAAACAAATCCGACTGACCGTTTGTGAAAGGTAGCGGGCCATCGTAGACTACAGACTTCATTTGTTGGGGTCAATTATATCGCTTGGGCTTTCGTGCAGGCAGGTGTATTCACATTGCCTTCTGCTGTTAATCGAATGGCTAGTCACTTTCGTTCTACCCATAAACTCCGCTATTAACCCATACTTGTACACAATTGAGGATATACTCAACCAACGAAAGACGAAAAAAAAACGTTAACGTTTGAATTGCAGAGATAGCAAAAAGATATAGTGTGATGAATGCACATTAACAATCTTACATTCCAAAAAATTAGTGTTATAGTAGGCACACGTGCCTGGAATAGATTTGCATATATTTATTTTATGTAAGCTTATGATCTCAACATTGATAGATGATTGCACCATATGGCTTCCCAAGGCGCAGGTTGGGTACCAATGACTCGTCTTTCTTTGTGCTGATGGTCAAGCCAAGTTGTCACAGGCAGATGAGAAACAGGTCCATGCTGTGCTGGAATATCCCGAGTGTGTAGAGCCGACGATAGGGCACAGTCATCCGCAAACAAGAAGTCACGGGCTGATTTCGGGATCTTTGGTAATGATTAGTAATACTACATCCCCGGACAGCCTGTGCAGAAGGCATCTTGAGCATGACACTGGACATGATGCTGAGAGGACTGGTGCTAGAACACATCTGCTTTACTCCATTAGTTAATGGGAATTTGTCAAAAAGACTCAAGATGATCATACGTCGCTGGAACGACGCACCATATTTTCTATAGTTCTGTTCTTTACTTCATATTTATATAATTAAGATAAGTAAATTGAACTTAATTTATTAAGTACTACAGGATGGCATAAGGTGTTCATAATTTTTGAGTGAACTCGAACTATTTCCGCATTAATAGTATTCAATCATTTGCATGGATTTACTCAGAATGTGAAATTAATCATTTTGATTGTTACCTGTATTTATATTAGTAAAACAATAGTATTATCCCTGTGTGCACTAATTGACACTTGGAAAGTCAATTGCAACTTATAATATTAAGATGGTCTTAATGATTTGAGTATTTGGTTATTAGATACATTGAGAAGAAAATAAATTGAAGTAATTATCACAAATAATAATTTAAGTTAAAAGTACTTGATGTAAGGTATTTTGAATGGAAAAGTGCTATTTATTATGTTTGAAATGTTAGGTAATATGTAAAATCGTCACTTAAAATAGCATACATGGAAATGCTTTATATGGGCTGCACATCGAGATCGTTAGCGTTGGAAAAAGAAAAGAGATAACAAACTCCACAAAATATTACAAGAAATACAACACAAAAAAAGAATTAAGTTACAGCAAGAAGTGTTTTAAACGAGTAGTGTTACCCTATTTTGCCCAATTTACCGGCACTAATATTCGTACGTTTTTGTTGTAAATTTACTCAATAAATGAGCTGAACCTATATATTTTGACATTTTGAGCACTTAGATGATGTATTTTGAATATTATGAAAAAATCATGGAATTGAATATTTATGATTACTCATGTTTAGATGTCTGAGTAAATGTTTGCTTTACGTTTAACAACTTATTGTATCTTTTCATAAGTTATTGCAGTTATTGTAAACTCCTATGCAAAACTACAGTTATACGGCCACTATCGAGACCCGAAGTTGTTTTTCAGAGAATACTACAATCTTCACGGGGGTAAGCCCCACTCAAGCACCAGACTGCTTTCCAGAGATGAGTCCCTCGATACACAAGTTGTTACTAAATAATATGTAAAATATATAAAAAAAAAGCTGGTTAAAAGCAAAAACTTAATATCAATATTTAAAATGTGTTCCTTGACACCT
The DNA here is from genome assembly GCA_023653785.1 of Ophioderma brevispina. NCBI lineage: Eukaryota > Metazoa > Echinodermata > Ophiuroidea > Amphilepidida > Ophiodermatidae > Ophioderma > Ophioderma brevispina. Next base: position 7,158 of record JAMKCH010011092.1, read on the forward strand.
TCTTTAAAACACTGGAGATTGGCAATGAATTTTTTGTAATGAGGAGGTTATTCCATGATATGACACCCGGGTACTTGAAGAAGCGGTTACCGTTTGCTTGGACAGATAAAGAGAGAGATTATTATGCGCTTTAAATCAGTGCTTAAGCACTGCGTGAGTGTTCTGTAATTGAATGCTGCCTCCAAAGTAATCCGGGAGCCAGTCCATTGAGACACGTACATCAAAATATTTCTGAAGTATGTCTTTGACTTACATTTGCCCACTTTAATTCGTATGTATGTTACAAATCCCTTGTATGATATCTTTGATTGGACCTGTACAACCATAGTTAACCTTACTGCTCGGTTTTGGAACATTTGAATTCTGTTTACAGATGTATTATATTAGCCAAGCAATTTGTTCAAGATAGTGTAGGAAGCATCTATATGACGGCCAGATGATAGCAAATGTATTTCGTCTCCAATATAACATTCACCTTGCTTTCATTTATTAAAATTGGGTGACTCGATTTATGAGAGTGATAAAATGAAGGGCCGAGAATGTGCCGTGAGGCACACCTATTGTGACTGGTTGAGGGTGAGATAGAGTGCCATCAAAAATGTTTGCTTGCTCACGCCCGCTGAAAGGTAATTTGTAAACCACGCTAACTCATTATCTTGACCATAGTAATTTAGCTTGTGCAGAAGAATTTTATGATTGAGAGTTTTTTTTTTTAATCTAAAAACATGCCAATGCTGTTTCACCCTTGTCCATCTTATTAAAAAAGATAGTAACATTTGTTAATGCAGTTAAAGTTTTGAGTTGTCTTGGTTCTAAAACTAAATTGTGCAAGATGATTAGAATCCCAGTATCTGCAAATGATCATAACCCTGGTTGCACAAGCACGCTCAAGAAGCTTTGAGATAACCGCAGGACCTGAAAATTAGGCTAGAATGCACAATTGTCTTTAGCCATTCCTGAAAAAGGTTGACACAACAACTTTTTCCGTTCATTTGGAATGGATGCAGTCAGAATGGGAGGTTCAAACTGTACTTAAACACACCGGCTTTAAAAGCTTGGAACTCCGACCTTTAGTTTAAGACGTATAGCCCCACTAATGGTTCAAGGTCATCCTGGGGTAAAATTTACCAAGGCTCAGATTTTCTTCAACTGGTTGATAAGTTGTTTGCATTGTCTCACAGGTCCAAAAATGTTTTATTTTACAGTGGGGACCTTGGTTGGCTAATTACATAGTCAAAACGTAGCAAGGGTTCTACATGGTCTATGGGGGTCCACCAAAAATTCCTGGATTGCCGCCTGATGATATCACCAAATCAGTTAAAATGCATTTTCTTTCTGTTTCACTTTCAAACAACATTATTTATCCCAGGTTGACCTTGAACCCATTATGGGGCTATACCCCCTTAACTAAAGGTCACTTTCCTCTTTCTTAAACCCCCTATTTTTCAAGTAGAATCACATAAATTATTTAAAAAAAAAGCTTATTCCCAAAATTTAATTTCTTACCGATCTTGCTGTTTGATGTTATGAGCAAATGCTTGTTCACGGTCCATTAGGCTAGTGTACAGTTAATTTTTGGTCTGTTACGGGCAGAAATACAAAACTGCGGAATTTCTTACACATGCGACCGAATTGCAAGTGCTATAATTGGGTACACTTCCATTACTAAGGCTAAAGGTTCAGATATTATAAAAATATCAACTTTTGGGGGGTACGTCGGGGGACGCGGCTGTGGATCACAAGCCCCTTAAGGTTGGAACTAGGCAAATAATACTTTTCTAATTCGTATGAGGGGACGGAAGGCGTTTTAGTGTACATTAAAGCACTATTTAACTCGATTTATTTTTTCCTATCAAACTCAATAATAATAGCAGAGATTTATATAGCCCCTTATGCTAAGGCCTCTAAGCGCTTCACAAATGGTCGCTGATCACGGTGGCCCAACCATACCATAAGCCATTTCGCATCATTTCAGGGGATGCAGCACTTTCCCCTATCAGCAAACATACATCGAAAGATATAACTTCTCGTGTAGCGTCTTTTTGTGTTATCTATTGTTTTCCCGTGCATTATCTACTACGAACTCGGTTCGAGGAGCTACTGGGGTGTTTTTTAATAACCAGCTCTAGAGCTTGTTATTTTACATAACATGGCACAATCGGAAGCTGGGGTCCAACGGAACGCGCGGGTCACGGTGATAGTTCTAGAAAAACAAGTCCTGACAATTAGACTATAGCGGGCGCGATCTGATATATATGATGGCAACTTAAGATACAAATTCATGGTGTCACATATGCAAACGTATGTATTGTAGAAATATAGAGCGGTGTGATTACCTGTACAATGAAAATTTCAAAATTGATGCGCTTTGACATGAAACATTTTCTCATAAAAGACATGACACAATTATTATTTTTACAGCAGCAAATATCTGATATAATTCAGATATTCAGATTATTTTTCATATGTCATTTCTAAAAATGTGTATGGCAGAACGGCAATTCATTAAGGGTAATTGCAAGAACACAAAAAAATGAAAACAAACAACAGAAAACCTACCCCACAGAAAATTTTATGGTGATCTGACCAAAACATGGTTGATATAGGAGGTTCTCACCCTCCCCCCCCAAAAAAAAAGGTCCTAAGTCAGTTTAACATCTGAAGATCAAAATTGCAGAATCTCCCCATCCTACGCCGTCATTTCCCATTTGTAAATAAAATGCTGTTTCCACAAATGTCGCCATCACCCGATTACACATAAAGATATTAGGAATATACTACATCAGCGTAGTGTGTAGGGATGAATAGGGTTAATTGTCTTTATTCCGTATAGGCGTGGTTGATTCTTTCATTCACATCTACTCCCAGGAGATAACCAAAAAACACTGTCATTTTTTGCTTCGTATTAAGAAAAGCACTGATCAATCACCATCTAGTTACTGAAGGTTAATGGCCTGAGCAATCAATATAACCCATTTGGTTTGGTTAAGCTCTCACTGGATGGTGACAAGGACAAAGTGTTTTAAATGTGTTAAATTTAATTGCTATCGATAAAATTATATTTGCGTTATCAATCCAATTTCAGCAATGTTTTAACCGCAAAAAAAATCTGTTTTAAAATGTTGGGTTAATATACCATAACCTAAGTGTATATAAAAATTAATCATTCCCGCTATGAGGGCGTTCGTGAAAATAACAGCTTTCGAGCTTGATGACTTGTTTAACTTAACCTCTGCGGCAAAGCCGCTCGATGTAAGTTAACGCAAGTCATCAAGCTTTCAAGCTTGTTATTTTTCCACGCCATCTAGCTCATTGATTAATCTATATCATAACCATCGCAGCGGGATCAGCTTCCCAAATATCGCATGGGTAAATCGAGACAACTAATCGGTTAATTTCTTGTCCACAGGGAAATTACAAGATAGCTGATCTCCAGGGCTCGAAACGCAACGCCTAGGGTAAACGCATGGATGAGCAAACCCTGGAGTCGAGCGCTTACCTGATGAGTCTATCTTTTCCGCTATATACATACTAACATTTGTCCCCTTGAAGAAGGGAAATCAATTTTAAAGCATGAGAATCCTAAACGGGAATACACACCAAACCACACTTGTTCTTGGAAGCAATGGTTTCTAAAAATCATTTGGATCACTACGACAAAATGTCTTTATTCTACCATGGTGGAATATACCCCTTGATAACGGATTTCCAACGTGGGTCATTTTTGTCCAGTAATGTGGACAAACATTTCTTTAAAGATATGCAGCCATTTCATGACATAAAGCGTAAAGACTATTCCAGTCAATATTACCAAGATCTTGTTGAATGACCCTCGCTATCAAATTACGGTAAGTCCTAGTTTAATTGTTTTTTTTGACTTCGTCTTTTGTACGACATGCTTTGTAAACAGTACACCAAATTTAATCACTTAAACCCTGTGACTTATTTGACTGACGTGTGGCCTTGTTCACATCGGATAATCATTATCAATTCAATACGGTACATGAGTTGGTATTTCTTCAGTGATACCAGTTGGTGTATTTAATAAGAATTCGACCACTGATAATTCTGACTTGTTGAGGCGGAGATTCTTTACAGTCTCGTCCCACGACAGTTCAGTGCTCACTCGACGTAACAGAGTGTGGGAATCCGAGAACCAACCGTGGTGAAGGATACTATAACATATGTAACAACACACACAAAAAGAAAATCGGGGGTAGGACATGCCAACCTACAGCCTAAGGAATTCAAAACTGCATCTACATACATCCGGCGTAACCCGATTCTAGTCTTTTGTCAAGACATAATGTTGAGGGCGCGCTTACCATAACGAAGGGTCGGTCACACACAGACTTCACTAAAGGCTAGGCCTGGTCACGAATTATTAAATCTAAATACCGGATGACCGTTATTGGGAATTACACTATTTTGTCAGGGGGTTAATTCCACTAACTCTGACGGATTTTGAAGTCAACAATTTTATTCAAAAGGTTATCACGATATTACTAAAATGTCTCGATAAGGTTTAAGAGAGATTTTTTAAATGTAACTGAGACAGAGATTGCCCATAGTAAATGCCGTAGCAGTATGCCCAAATAAACCATTTGAAAATCCCAATGCCCAAGAATCGGCAGGTCGTGTCCTACATCTACATTTGTATAGTGATTTTAGTAGATTCTGGCATGAAATTTACATGTTTTGGTACCAGCTATGATAACTTGCCCGGCAATCTGGGCAACATGTTATACTTTAAAAGAGTGAGGTTCTTGTGAAAAATTGAATTTTCACTTCTACGAAGAAATTATCTACCTCGAGTTCCTCGCCCTCCTCGATGGTGAAACATACAGCGAATGGGTTGAAAACCCGCTGTACGCCGAAGGCATGATGTTCCCCTAGTTTACTGCTGAAGCTTGAAAACATTTTAACCACATGGTTGAAAAAAACTGAAATAGATAACTAATACTTGATATTCAATATTTAATCACATAAGTCAGTCAATACACAATAGTTACCGTAATTATACATCAATGTATTTTATGCACTACTTTATATCACATCTCTCAGAAATACTGTGATAATTATTAAGCAAAAACCGTAAAAGTAATTATAGTCTGCCGTACTCTTGTCCCAGCTACAACACAACGGAAGAATAGGGCAATCGATTTCAGTTCACTCTTCACGCAATATTATTTACCTTTATTCCGTTTTCGTCCATGGAGCCCGAACTGTGGTCTCTTGGCGGACTATATCTGCTTTCACATCGGGTTTGCCAAAAAGAGAAACAACTATCAAGAATATTTCAGGCAAAGGTCTTACCCTGAGATTAACTATGTACGCTCAGAGTGGCCTGAAATTTTGGAAATAATATTTAATTTACCTTCTTATCCCATTCTCTATCATTGACGTGCGCTGATTTCATTGGAATTTCAATGTAGGTCTTCTATTTCGATTCCTAATATAGAAGCAAAACCTGTGTAGGTCTGTATACAACAGTGCGTTATGGGAGGGGGTTTCACCCCAGGACCCAAATCCTAACACAAAAAAGATATTTAGAAATTTAAAAAAAAGACAAAGGAAAACCTCCCCATTTACTCCCATCTTGTTCATCTCTTTTCTTCCTCACTAGCCCACGTTTCTACTTCCCCCCATCATCCTGTCCCTACTCTCCCGTTTTCCTCTTATTGAAAATAACGATCCAACATAGCTAATATCACACTTATTTAAAAGAGATCCATGGGTACAAGGTTAATAGGTAATGTACAACGCTCCCTTAACAGAATGAAAAAATTTTAATTTACCTTCTTATCCCATTCTCTATCATTCCATTCGATTCCCTAAGAAGCAAAACCGGTGCAGGTTCTGTGCAACATGCGTTATGGGAGGGGGTGTCATCCTCATGACCAAAATATTGCGCATAAGCTGTAAAAATCCCTAAATCCCAACAAAAAGACTTTTAATATTTCTCTATTTAGAACTATTCCAACATCCGTGCAAAAAAAACAACATCCAAACGATTTTGTATGGACCACACTATGTATAAAGGCTACATGGGTAAAGCGTATAGGTAATGTTTATACAACGCTCCCTACAGTGAATGGACATTCGCCGGCTCTTGAGAAGGAAGGGTTAACCTTTTAATTATTTCTTCAAAGAGGCGAATCGCTTGTATTCGAAATTGGCAAGGAAATTGATAGGCTTGAATATTTAACCTAGTCACAAAGGAAGTTCTTATGTCATCATTTTATACTATTAAAAATCTTCGAAATGTGAATTTTTACCGATTCGCGTCTTGGAGAATCAGTGACGAAATGCAGTACGTCTTTCAATGGGCATAGAGAGTTCCCAGGGCTGTGTTCAATTGGGGGGGGGGGATGACGTCATTGAATTTGCTGAGATGAATTGATCGCGCTCACAACACTTTAATCAGCTTTTGGTGTTGGTATTAATTTATTTACGTCGGACAAATATTTTATTTTCGAGATGAATTTATATTACTTTTCACATTATATATTTGTCATACATCATCAGAGCGGACATTTAATAAACAGTGAGAAAACTTCCATTTTTACATAAGAAGCTAAAGTCTTCCGATAACAAAGTATATTGGGAGCCTGGATCGCAAACAAAGGTTCTTTCATTCACTAGGGAATTCAACACAGGAATTCATTACATTCCCTACAATGCAAACACTACAAACTGCCCATGTATTAATACCGTTTGAATATTAAACTCTGCAATACAGAAGATTATTTATACTTATTCATTATACTAAAACTGTGGCGAGGCCTTTCAAGACAAGATATATTTCAGCAAGATGAGAGCCGTAAAATCTCAAGATCGTTTCTGCCCTATTTTCCGTTGTTTTGTTGTCCCTTGGTACCTTGATTATTCTGCTACAAAGTAGAACAACCATGGCTTATGCACGTTTCATTGTCTTCGGAACATCGGCGTGGACAGACTCGACACTTGCTATACTACCACTGAACAACATAATGGGACGGTCATTTTCCACGGGAGTGCGTTCCGTCGGTAGTTTGCATTAGAGGTCCCTTCTGATGACCATGCTACTGCACACTCCACAGAGAATGTTTCAAGAACATTACGTTCTTGCATAGAACAATGGCTATTTGAATGTCTGTAAAAACAAATTCGTGGTAGTTAAGAATCGTATAGCTCTGTAAAACGGTTTTAACACAAAGAGCTAATTTACATTTCTGCAATGCCTCTTTATTCATAGAGGAAATTATAACAGATTCACTCCTCAAGGGACTGCCAGAAATAAAAAATAACCAGGTTGCTGCTGAAATTTCTGAACACAAGGATGTTTTACGGAAGGTTACCACTTTCAAATAAGTGGGCTCATGAAAAAGCAATCCGGAATATGTACTCTTAATTTCCCACAGACTGCGAATCCATTTTTCACTTACCGAGAGATTGTTATGACATGTTTAGCTTTGGACTCTTCATCTTCATCAGAAGCTCTCATTGTTTACAAAGGATGTAGTTATCTTATCTTACTTACAAAAAATAGTAAAGGATCACCAACCAATGCTTTAAAGGTTAGATATTTGAGAATTATTTCTTTCACACAATTACGGTGAAATAATGCAGAATTGTTGCAAAGTGATTTTTTAAGCTACGACATCTTTCAAAACATTACATTAGCAATTTGAAAATGGTTCAGTGGAGGGATTTAGAAACTAATACTAAGGCTCTGGAGTAATCGCCTGACCCAGATAGATGCAACTTTGATTCAGGACGTGACTGTTTGAAGAGCTAGTTGGATTCATGCCTTGATGTATTGGCAGTTGGTCCTCCACAATTGTATCAATTGACATGTCTTACCTGAGTGGAATCAGTTATCTAAGTTGAAACGCGGATACCTGTGAGTCTTTAAGCAATCTACAAAATCTTATCTGGCACATAATGACATCAATACATTTGGAGCCAATGATTTCAATGGATTGAGAGGACGAAAGATGTCGATATGGATACAATCGACTAGGTTCTTGCAATCCGGTTGTTTCGAGATTGCCATGATCTCAAACAGCTCAATTGATATGGAAATTCAGATCACTCCTTGGAGAGTGATGTCTGAGGACATGGCAAGTTTGGATGGGAATTGTTGTACTTGGGCGTCAATCAATTGCGTAGGATTGAAGCTGGTGCCTTTCAACACATCATAACCTGAACAAATTATTTTTAGAAAATAGAACCAGTTGAAATATTAACATAAAGACTTTTAAAGTTTCTGCAATAATTATGCGATTTTTCTTTACAATAGTTAATAAGATTGTCTTCAGATCTTTTCCAGGGATGCATTCTTTAAACCCTTTTTGTAGATAGTAATCAGATTATGAGAAGGACAGACAATTTAAAGATTTCCCGAGATCTCTTGTGGTCGATTACGGAGAATAAATTGACAAAATTACCCAATGGATGGAGTATTTGACAAACTGGACGTACCTTAATTTGAAAAGGAAATCTTTGGACAAGTTATAAAAACTTATTTGTCTTTATGAGGTGAAACAGGCAGAATATTCGTGAATCAAGAGAATTTGACACATGTACGTATCTCCCAATGTCAACTGCACTGCATGGTAGCAAGATCACCATATCTGACTTGTGAAAGGACTATTTGTCTGCCAATGTATTGCAAATTTGCAGTGGATAATAGGTTCATGCGTGGGTGTGGCAATTATTTGTCCGCTGTGGAGGAAAAACCCTCGACAAAAGAACACCAAAGTACAACCTCTTCTCTCAGAATCGAGCCATGTCGATACTCATGGGATCTACATGATTATCATTGATCAGCTGAATCTATTTTCGGGAATATTTCACTATGCAAGCGAAAAAACTGGCGAACCCGTGTTACCTGTAAAGTTGTGGGGCTCTGCCAAGGTATCGAGCGAAGCTTCTGTGTTATTGTGACTTTAATCAGCATAGACAGATTAATTGGAATTAAATTTCCATACTACAACAAGAAATTTGGTCTAAGGGCAGTGGCCTCGCGATAAAATTCTTATGGTTATTGCTCTCAGTCTTAGCCAAATTCCATCGATTTCTGAAAAATAACAGCAAACTTTACGAATGTCGCATGTTTGCATTGGCCTACCTCTGGCTCAAATAGAGCGATATTCTATACGAGTTTGGGAAGAGCGAATAATAGCTAACGCATGTGGTGGCCAAGTATATCATAAAGTCACAGACAAATGGACGCATTAGGAATGTACTATTCCATAGTTTTGTTTCTTGGAATGAATGTCTGGTTATCTGGGATACTGGGCCTGTTAATTGAAATATCAGAAGCTGTGTCCAACGTCATAACCACGAAACGTTGGATATGATTGGAGATGAGAAAACAGATCCGACTGGACTGTCAAAGTAGCGGCCATCGTCGCCACAGACTTCATTTGTTGGTTTCCAATTATATGCTTGGCTTTTCGTGCAGGCAGGTGTATTCACATTGCTTCTGCTGTAATTGAATGGATAGTCACTTTCGTTCGGCCAATCAATCCGCTATACCCATACTGTACACAATTGCGGATATTCTCAACCAACGAAAGACGAAAAAGAAACGTTAACTTTGATTGGAGCTCTAGGGAAAAAATGAGATGAATCACATGGAATCATTACATTCCCAATAATTAGTACGCAGTAGGCAGACGTGACCTTGCATAAGGATGCATTTTTTTATGTTAGCTTCTGATAGATGGTTTCATTATGGCTTTCCAGGAGCAGGCGGTACACGACTTCATCTTCTTGTTCTGTGATCAAGTCAAAGGTGTCACGGCAGATGAAACAGGTCCATGTGTGCTGCATATCACTATGTGTGCCAGCAGATAGGGCACCAGTCATCAGCAAACAAGAAGGCACGCTGATTCTTGGCTCTTTGGTAACGATAATTCCGATACTAATCCCCGGGGAGGGCACTCAATATGAAAGTGAACGGGGGTGCGGATGGACTTTCAAAGTAGGGGGCATTCGCGAGGAACTTTTAAGGGAAAAGGGGGTCATTGGTGCGGAGGATTCCAACAACTGGGTCAAGCATGAGCCTATAAATTTGTGAAAAAGGGGGTCATTCCGTGAGGGCACCATAGCGGAAAGTTCATAGTGAACAAAGCGAGGCTTTCTGTGAGAGCATGAAATAGAAATAAGGGGTATTCATGATATTTGATTTACAAAAAGGGAGGAAACTGAAGTAAAAAAAGGCATCGGTATGAATTCAGTATATGGCCAAGACAACATATGTGACCCATCCTTTAACATGCAGTTTATTCCGTTGAGGTTCCGAATTTCTAGGGTGGTGCAACACTACTAATTCTTTTCGGTCGTTCAGTGGAAGGTTAAAAAAGGGGGGTCTTTAAGTGAGAAGGTTAAAAAAGGGGGTATTCCAGGGACAGCAGGTTTAAAAAAAGGGGGTCAATAGTGCCGCCACATCCCCGTCACTATTTGTATGGAGTGCGCCCCCCGGGGACTAATCCCAGGACAGCTTGCAGAAGGCTCCTTGAAGCATGGCACTGAACATGATGCTGAAGAGGACTGGTGCTAGAACACGACCTTGCTTTACTCCATTAGTTACTGGGAATTTATCAGAAGACTCAAGAATCCTGAACACTTCTGAACATACCGTCGTAGAACTGACGCACCATTGAATGAACATATCTTATCTGATTTGGTGTAGCTCAAAATATATTATCGAAAATACTATTTTTTCTCTGTTCTGTTTACTTAATATTCTATTGTAATTAAAGTGGCATGTTCGTGATCCACAGCCTCGTCCCCCCGACTTACCTCAAAAAAGTTGAGATTCTTACACCGTAGTCTGGTAATCCACGTGTACCAATCTTACGTGCAAATTCGATGTATCTGCAAGAAATTCACATTTGTATTTTCTGTCCGTTAAATGACAGAAATTACAGCACAGTGGCCTATGGGACGTGGGAAACAAGCAATTGCTCATTAACACAAACCGCAAGATCGGAATCGACTCAAATTTAGTGAATAAGCTTTTCTCAAGGATATTAGTGAAAATAATAAACAGGTGTTGGAATCAAGAAATGCACCTTTAATATAAGTAGATGCACTCATTTGATAATAATCACGGGTGTGAGTTAGTTTTCAACATTTTGAGTGACTCGAACTATTGAATTAGTATTATTTAACATTATTTGCCTGATTTACTAATATGTGAAATATTAGATTAGGAATAACAGCACATTTTTGAAGAGCGCACCCAATTTCAATTGAGATTTTTGCACAGTTGTGTTGTTTTTTTAAAATGTTAGTTAACATAACCGAATGCTAAAATGGTATTTGTTATAAAAGGGGCATTTTGTAAGTAGATCGATTCCATGATGTAATATAATGCGGAGCTAGAAGCGTCAAATTTACGTCCTCCATGATGAATGATATCTACTTAACTTGCCTGACCGCGGAATAACTATGATGAGCGTAGAAAGTTACATGGCGCCAATTTCCCCGCTATTCATATGGAAGGACATTTCAGAAGGTCGGTGATTATTATCAGAGATTAGTCATTAATTACTCTAATTACACAAATCCTTCTTTTGCGACAAGTAGAGAGTTTGGCTATGTCATTCACAGGTATTGTATACCCAGTCAAGTAACAATGCAACTGTACAAAAAATCTCAAAATATCCGGAAATTGAGGCGCTCTTCACAAAAATGTGTGTTATGCTTTAAGTAGAACAAAGTGTTGGCAAAGTTAGTAAAAAAGTATCAACGTAAAAACTTCTCATTTGTTCTCCAATTATTGTTATGCACTTACTTGACACTTGAAGCCAATGATTTTTAATTTTAAAAAAAAAAAAAAAAATTTATAGTTTTATTATTAGATGCATAGAAGAAAACAAAATTGATTGAATTAATATTCATAAACAAATATTTTTAAGTAAAAGAATTTGATGGATGGTTACTTTGGAATGAAAAGTGGAGTAATGTATTCAAGCGGCAACTGGCCAACATTTTCACAAAATATTGAATTTCTTGTCAATTTTGCTTCAAATGATAGTCTAGGCCATTGAAGAAACAGAAGAATTATTTAACACTAAAATAAACATACCCAAAAAACAGATAGGGGACATTGATATGAGATAAAGACATCCAGGTAATTTGTAGGCCAACTTTTAAGTTTCATGAACTGTTAATCAACAATGTGTAGTATTACAGGAATAGTTTTGATCGTATCACTTATATTAAAAACCACAAAGGTTATAGATCGGTAAACAGTGTGCATAGCGTGAGAAAGATGCATACGGAGTGTGTGTTTTGTGTTAAAGCATTTTCGTCGTCTGCTGAATTTTGGTCGGCCGGCGACGTTAAATTTATAAACGTTCTGTTACCCCTAAGGAACTGCTTTGGTCTTAATCATTTCGGGTGAGGGTTTTGATATAAAAGCTTTACAAACCATGCCAAAAAATACTCGATTTTGAAAAATCTTGAGGGGGCACTATTTTCAAATGTGACAGGTGTCCTTTAAGTTGAAATGCGTCAAATCGACTTAAAACTAAAACATGGCATTACATGCTTATAATTATAGCGCGGCTCACTCGAGATGTAGGCGTGGCAAAAGAGAAAAGTAACAAACAACACAAATTATATACAAAAGCAACAAGAAATAAACTTAAGAACAATACAAATTTGTTTTAAGACCTTCAAAATTGGCAAAACTATGCGGCACTCCCGATGTTTGAGACAACTCATTCAACATACAAGAGGCCTGCAAAAGGAAGGCCCTATGTTCAGCAGATACAAGTATTCTAATGGTTTGGCACAGACAAAAGTGTGGCTCAGCAGCTGAACGAAGGCCCTCTCTATTTGAGCAATAGAGAGACGAACAAGATGACAGATAGCATGTGTAGATATGATTGATACATTAAAAAACAGAAGAAAAGATTGTGTCCCTGATTATGAATTGTTTTGTTGTCATAAACTTATTATTTCGAGTTGATGAAGTCAAAATATCAATAAATACAAACACAAAAAAAGCAATTACGTAAGCACGAAGTGTAAAATGAATAATTTTTTGGCTCATTTTCTGCCATTTATCGGCAATATATTCGTACGCTTGTGTTGTTAACATTACTTAAATAAAGCTGAATATTGGTACTGACAATTTGTGGCACTTTACTTATCGTATTTTGGAGTATTATAAATAGCATGGAATTGATATTAACAATTATCATGTTTTCAAGTCAGAATTACTAATGACATGATAATTTTTCGTGCACGCTTATGTAATAGCAATTTCAGGTAAGTTAAATAGTCTACTCAATTCCTGGCCTGCCCACGGCTGGACCAACAGCACAAAGAAGGACTTGCGGAATTCAGTGAAGCAGCCAGACCCTTTAACCATCTCTGGCTGGATCATATTTGAGAACCACAGGTTGGTCACGACAAGAAGAAAGACTTTCAATCCTGTTCGTCGAGGTATACTTGTTAATCACAATTAATGACCAGAGCTGCAGGTTGCTTTCGTTTACAACTCGTGGTTACTATTTTGGGCAGGGGGTTTGGTCATAGCGAAATCTGTGTTCTGTCCTTCAGTTGTTCCACCTGTAACCATCAAACCCCAACCGATCTAGCTGACACTTGCACCACAGGGAATTACACTCTAAGAAAAAAAGTGCGAAAGAGGTTCTTAACTTGTCCTCTGATATGGAACCCTGTAAGGTTCTTCAACCAACCAAAAATAGTTCTTTAACTGCTGTATATCACCTTTTATGGTTCTTTTAGAAACTTTGTTTGGGTTCAATAACCAGTTTTGAGGATTTCCTTTTGAATATTCATATATAGACAAAAAAGTTCGGAAGCGTATTTTCTTAGCAAGTATCTACTGCTACTTAAGCTGTGACTGAAAGGTCTGTAGGCCAAAGGTCATACTTTGCGTATTTCACACTTTTCCGCTCTTATTCTCCTGAATGTGTGGCAAACTCTCTCTCTCTTACCCGGGGATCTCGCAAGTTTTAACTTGCAGTATTTTTATATTTATTGCATTTTATATAGTAACCTTAAATCATAAACATTGAATAAACATAAAACAAAACATAAGTAAAAATTATACCTTGACCACGGGATCTGTACTCGTTCTCATAATATGTACTAATATCAACTTAATTTTCCACGTGTTTGTTTTACGTAGGAACTACCCTAAATATTTAGGTGGTATTAATTATTGGACAATATTTTATAATTATTAATGTTTTTCAGTAGTATTATCCCTAACGTATACCGCAAAAGTGAGGTACGGTATTTTTCTTGTCAGATCTAGGGAATATGTCCTCCCAATGCATGGGTGCCGCGGTAGTGATTTTTTTGAGAGGCATTTGAGGCAGTTAAGGACGTTAGGAATATACAACACATTATTAATAGCTCAACTAATCACTTAAAGGCTGACTCAGAGATTTCGAAGTATTAGATTTTTGTGTAGCAATTAAAAAAGTCAACTAAACTAAGTACTAACCGAAAATGCTCAATTCCAAGTTAGAGATGATCGGATTTTTCGTTTTCATCAGTCACATTTATGTACAGTATAGCAGTGCATGGGATACCGTGTATAACAAAATTTCCGGATCCGATTTTTGAATAAAGTTGTGATTTTCTATATGAAGGACTTCGATTGAGTAGGTTATTTCACACAGTGTCATATATTACAAGATTATAATGCGTCAGGTGAGTGCAGCAAAGTCGTAACTAACATTTTGGCGAAATGAGTTATTTATTAATATGAAAAAGTAGATATACGCTTAATTTGATATACATTTATGTGATAGTTCAAATTTATGCGGAGTTATTAAGCTAAATAGGCCACTTTAGGTGTAGATACGACTTTGTTGCACTCAAAATGAAATCGGTCGAGTGAGAAAGGTCGAACTGTAGATACGACTTGTTGCACGACACGGGAAAATAGTATGTAAGACCGAATTTTATTTTCTTGTAAAGCGATGGTTTTTAAAAAAGGTGTCTAAGTAAAAAATCTCCAAAGGTTTTTGTGAAAAGAACAATTTCATTTCTTTTTTTATCAAATATATGCTAATTGATGCTAATTTGGCAAAAAAAACTTAAAAACATATCAAAAATGGAGTTACGACCTTTTCCACTCAATGAACGCTCAGTCTTAATTCCAAAAGATACGACTTTGTGCACTCACATGGCTGTATATGCAAAAACACAATTGGTTTGAAAATGAGGGGCCCTCCGGGAAATCTCTGAGGTCAGCCTTTAAGTAATGGTCAACTAGCTTAAAGATATGGAGCACGAGATCAATGCTGGACTTGCTTAGGGCTAGGTGGCATGATTTGGTAACGTATAAGGCGGAGTGAAGCAAATATTACATTTAACTAACATTTTGTGTTTCTTTCAACCTGCAATTGACCAATGCATATAATTATAATTGAAATCGTGACATAACTTGTTGTGATAATAGACATTAATAATTAAAAACATTATACCCACCCCCCAGTTAGCCATTGCTTGCCTGTGCGATTGGTGCTCTCGACAATTAAATTAACAGTGCGTGTTCTTAATTGGTACCATTGATAGGTGAAATTTGATGCAATGGTCTCTCAGTCAGCCATTAATCCTTCTAGTGATAATGGTGACACGGTCATTGAAAATATATTAACAAGCGGTCAGTTGAGCCATAAGTTTGCTAGTTTTGCTAAGTGTGTCACCATGATGGCAGGCCATGCACCTTTGACAAATGCACGCACAAGCACGTAACAAGAAAAAAGTTATGGGTACGGGCGATCGAATCTCATGGCCGCAAAACAATGTCTTGTGCTTGTCTTGTGTGTTGCTCTTTTTCCTTCGGGGCAGCCGGTGTATCCTTCTCGGTGTAATTAAGTGCGGACCATGAGCTTCTTGCGGTAACAAACATAGCTTTTAATTAGCTATAGTTAAAGTGTGATGTAAAATATTAAAAAGGTCTGTTGGTTTATAAAAT
The DNA here is from genome assembly GCA_023653785.1 of Ophioderma brevispina. Classification (NCBI taxonomy): domain Eukaryota; kingdom Metazoa; phylum Echinodermata; class Ophiuroidea; order Amphilepidida; family Ophiodermatidae; genus Ophioderma; species Ophioderma brevispina. The sequence continues at coordinate 23,125 of JAMKCH010011092.1, forward strand.
TCTTGAATCTACATGCTTCCATTGTTAGTTATGATGGTAAAATGTGGTGAAAACGGATCGATGTTGTGTGACAAAATAAATGAGAAAGTATGCCACACAGATTTATGGCATAAGGTGCGATTCTTTTAACAAGGCAGTGATCACACTATTTATACTTAATCGCCAACTCGTTTCATTGCAATCTCTGACTCTAAACATAAAATAAAATAAAGTAAAATTTTATGCCTGGAGTCGGAATCGAATTCCCAGACCAGGATTACAAGACAAGCGCTCTACCACGCCAAGCCGAAGGAGTCGCTCTTGTATTCTCGACGCTATTCATAATATAATCATGAAAACCATTCAAACTATTGCCATGTATTGGGAGATGTGTGTTGTGTTTTCAATGCAGGGTTGAATGTAGTCAGAGTCCACTGGGGCTCAATGCGGCGGGGTCCCAAGTTGAGTCCGCGGCGAGTCCATGGGTCCCAAGGTCCGAGTCCATGGCGTGGGGCCCAAGTCCGAGTCCATGGCATGTTGCCCAAATCCAAGTCCATGGCATGGGGTCCAAGTCCGAGTCCATGGGACACAGAGGTCCGAGTCTACCGTGCGTGAGTCCAAGTCTGATTGACTCGGACTCGCCAATTGAGTCCGTTACTCGCTCCAACAAGTTCTGCTGTTCTAAACTCCACATTGTATGTGCGTGAAATCTGCACGATGCGTCAAAAGCGTGTCATACAGCTGAGAAGAAACGTGAAAACGGAATGTCCCGACAACCAGGATGTCATGTCACAAAGGAAACGAAGACCGAAAAATAATAGAGTGGGGCCTATCTACACAGGCACCAAGATCCACATCAATGTGGTACTTCCAAGATCAGACAGTGTGGACGTGCGTTGGGGCTGAACGGTGGCGCAAAAGCATACGCATTGCGCGAACGGCTTTCTTGTTTTCGAATTTCAGGACCTGGCGTTGAGAACTTTGAAAGGTAAACCCAAACACCAAGTGACCGCTCAAGAAACTTGCAGTAAATGTCAAAAAAATATACAAAGAGGGAACGATCGTATGTGTGAAGGTGTTAGATGAGGATAAAACAATGTTTTTAATCTTCTGAACATATTGAAGATATCTTGGTGGAATATTGGTAAGTAAATCAATTTTTATCGGGTTTGTTTAGTCCAAAAATGAACGAAAAAATCACAAAACGGCAACAAAATATAATTTCTCAACGCTATAGAACATTATACGTTCCCCGAAAGACATATATCGTAGATAGAACTAATATCCATTCTGATATTCGCATGCAACAGTAAGTCGTCATTGCTTTTAGAATCCCGCGAACATGGAAGGATTTTAGATGAATGACGAATCAGCGACATGACTGTAGTCGATCCACCTCATATGCCCTCATACCATTTGCGTGGAGGTATAAGCGCTGATGTATGAGGGGTAATAATAAAGCTTCAACACAAATCATGATTTGAAATCGTCTTAGAGTATTAAATGAGGTAGCATAATACACTGCCAGCCAGTGTGGGAGTTAAGAACGGCCGGCCATCAAATATTTTTCTTGCGTTATGCAGTGCATTTGAATTGTCCCAAATGTAACCAAATACATTTGGTATACATACACAGCGTATGTACAGAATATGATTAATTTACAGGTAGTATACGTACAACAAAAGTTAATTGACATTTGGCCACAGAATCCTATGAATATAATGAAAGAAAGCAAGAAAAGTCAAGAATTTTATTATTCCATACATAGTAAGTTAAAGCCCTGTTAACACCATTTCACTTCTACAAGCAGAGCCGTGGTACCCAAACATACAGCGAGTGTCCGTGATTTCTCGTCAAACCTGAAACCAATTTCTTTGAAGAGAAAAAAAATCTGAGGGGTTCGCCACTCATCTGAAAACGTAAATGAACGATTGGACATGGCTACTGGAATATGTCGCAAGACAACAACCAGGCTTGTTGAGCCGAAGAAAGCAAGTGAACCAAATGTGCCGCCAATAAAAAGTCCACATCGACCTACTTTGATCGCAGCGATCATTAGGCAATTCACACCACTTTTATCAACGGGGTGAATTCCCACCTGGATAATTATTAGCATTGGTCTTACATACCTCAATTTCACTGGTGGACGGACAACATTGTGGAATGTCTCAAGACTATGGGTTTTAAGTAGAAGGCAAGTGTATGGAAATTTCTGAATGAAAAGCACAATCTTGTGTCTCAGACACCAATATCTCAGGTAAATGAGAAAAATTAGGAGAAAGTGGCAATCCAAATATTTATCTAGACGAAACATGGATAAATTCCCATCATACTCCGTCCAAATGTTGGGTTGACAAAGATGAGAACGGGCTGTATTGCCACACCTTGGAAAGGCCAGCGCTTAAATCATCGTCCATTCCGGAATTTGTAACGGATTCGTACCACAAGCTGATTTAAAACTTTGTTTTCAAAAACAGTGTAACTACCACGAATGAGATTAACTGGAAACATTGAAGAATGGCTGGAGAACAAGGTTTTCCCAAACATCCAGAAAATTCAACAATAATAATGGATACGCCAGTTATCATAGCGTTAAAGCAGCAAAAATACCAAACATGAACATTACAAGGCAGATATGCAGAGTTGGCTTTCCCCCAAACAACTGTCAAATTTTCGACAAATGCAAAGAAAAAGGATCTTAACAATCTCATTCAAATACATAAGCCAACTACAACAAGGTACAGAATAGATGATCCCTGGCCAAGCATATGGCCATGAATAGTTTGTCTTCCTCCTTATCACCGTATTAACCCATAGAACTCATGTTGGTCACAAAATAAAATAAAGCCAAACATAACAAGGACTTTAAACTAAATAGTGTTCAAAAAGTTTTCTGTTCGAGGAAGACTCTACAAAAGTTCATCGAATAGATTGAAAAATGCATAAAACATGTTATGGGATAGAAGCTCCTACTTGAGCAAGGAGAATATTGTTGGATCTTGACATAAATCAATTCCTAATCAAGCTGACGGAGGACAGTGACAGTGACAGCAATCATACGATGATGAATGAATGTAAGTGAATTTTTTAACTCATAATATCCGATATACTATAGGCCTATGCATCATTGTTTCTATTTCATGAAAGTTGCAAATGTATGACAAACATTACTTGTTTGTGCTCAGTCCTATTTTTACTTGGACGCGGAGTCAAATCATTAATGTGATGGCTTATAATTATATACAGATTACACCTGAAGTGATTCCCACCCATTATTCTAACAATTGGTCGCGCCAAAACTATAGAGGGACGGGATATGAAGGTTGGATGACTATATACCAACATTGATGGAAAAAGGGCAATTATTTACCAGAAGACTGAAAATGAAGACCACATATTTGCGGCACGTTCCCGTATAGTCATATGACTGTGGAGTATATACCTTCCCCGAGACAATGTTGGCCTTAAAATGAGACAATTGAAGATTCACGCCACCTTTCTAGACTGCAAAATCTTGACATGGGGACCAAATGTTAAATCCTTATCATACTCTGAGGAAACAGTACAATTCAAAGTCAAATTCGTTAACTCTCATGAATCTATTTCCAAAGGTATGATTCTGCATTTAGCTTGATATCTGAGTTATGTATAAATATCGTTTCCTTAATATATTCCCATGTATTATTGTAATCCTTAAATACTTTGGCAAGTGCATCCGAAATACTATTGGTTGTAATTCTTTGCATAATCCCGGGAATTTATTAAATATAGTTCGTCTGCAATCTGCAGTTGATTGGATTATCTGGGTGGGGATACATTAATCGTTGCTTAAATTTCAAAAAATTCCATCCGCCTCGCAAAGAGATTTCAAAAATACCTTGACTTGTATCCATCATGTCCCTGAATGAGTAAATGAGACATTCAAGACACGCATATTGTACACGCAGCCAAAGACTAACACCCTATACTTGCCAGATATTTGATCGATAATAATTCTTATCGGCAATGACGATTCTTTCAGACCTTCAAGGATAGTAAATTATGCCAAAGTAGGGACTATGTAAAAAGATGAGAGACATAAGTTACGAATCAACAGGTATTCAATCGGATTGATGAGGTTGTAAAGGACATTGATTTTTTACATTAGTGAAGCAATGGTTTTAAGTTCAGGGAACCACTCCGCACAGAGATTCGTGGTTCGAATTCCACCATGGCCTTCGCCCTCGTGAATTACTTAACTTACGAATCTTCTGTTTCGTGTGGTTTCCCTTTACCATAGAACCTTATAAAATTGGGGAAATTAGTGTAAATTATTGTTATTAGCGCTAGTAGCGCCATTAGCGCTAATAGCGGACTTTCTTAGAAAAATAGTATTAGAAAAATTAGCGATATTAGTGTTAATCATTGTTATTTAAGCGCTAGTATCGCTTAGCGGGCATTTCTTAGAAAAGTCGTTAGCAAATTTGTCGATATTTAGTGTTAATATTTTATAGCCGGCCAGTATCGCTTTAGCGCTAATAGCGGGCCTTCCTAGATAGAAAGCGTTAGGAAAATGAGCGATATTCATGTTACCCATTGTTATTAGGCGCTAGTACGCTATTAGCGCTAATAGTGGACTTTCTTAGAAAGACGACTTAGTAAAATTATCGATATTGAGTGTTAAGAATTTTTGTAGCCTATAGCCGCTATTAGCGCTAATAGTGACTTGCTTTTTAAAGAAAGTATTAGTAAAATTAGCGATATTAGTGGTTTTAATCATTGTATTAGGGCTAGTATCGCTTAGCGTGGCATTTCCTTAACAAAACGTTTAGCAAAATTAGCGTATTATGTTAACCATTGTTATTAGCGCTATTAGCGATAATTGGGGTGCTTTCTTAAAAAGTATTTATTTTATTTTTTTATACAAATAGCAATATTGTGTTAATCATTGTTTATGAGCGCTAATTAGTGCTGTTAGCGCTAATAGCGGGCATCTTAGGTAGAATACAGTAAAATTAGCGATATGATGTTAATACTGTTCTTTGCGCTAGTACGCTAATAGCGGACTTTTCTAGAAAAAGTATATCGGCGAAGACTCTCCAATGGAGGCTAGTTCAAATCCCACTCCTGACACAGCTTTTTGAATAATTTTGAGTAAAACGAGGTTTGATTTCCAATTTTGGTTGTACATACTTTGTGAACGCATTCCTTTGGACAAAACATATGAAAGACACTTGATCAAAATTGTCCACAAATGTCTCTGCATTCTTTCATTAGTCAACATTGTTTATATTGTTTTTATAGAACATTACACGTCCAATATGTGTCAGGATGGACCGAGCGGTTTAAGGCGCCAGACTCAAGGATTATCACTTAAGCTACAGAGACGGTAGCCCATTGTAAGAGACTCCTGGTCTCCAAATGGAGGCGGTGGGTTTCAAATACCA